>CM045451.1:6737270-7028013 GCA_024666655.1 Dascyllus trimaculatus | reverse complement strand
GTGCTGCTGCCCATCGTGTTGCGTAAGCAGTTTCGGGTCAGCAAAGTGTCTCTGAATCTTACCCTCGCTGTTTCCCCAGTGCTTTTAGTCAACCAGCACAATAAAACACATGCATAGAGGGAATCTAAATATATCCTGGAAACAATTACAAATCCACCCTAACCTGCTATATTTAGTGTCTTTAACACCTCTTATATCACACTGCAAACCAATGCTGATAAGATGAAAAGGGATAAATTATGTACCCAGTGAACACAACAAGACAAATTTGTTGTGATTTTTATTAGCGAAGCTGTGAGGAGCCTCCTTGTCAACCCTGCTCTATGTTGATTCAGTAATTATGTGCTAATAATACTGTTGTACTCACACACAGCAGTACGCTGAGAGATGTGCGAACTGGCTGTTAGATGTGAAATTAAGCATCTTGTGTCTGAATATCACACAAAACACGATCTAATGCAACGAGACTGCACACACCCAATGAAAATACAGTGTCAAGCAAATACAGTATACTGCTGTGCAACATCACAGAAATGTCAAATGATTAAAAATTGCATCAACTTACAGCAATTGCATCACTTTAAGTTGAACAGTAGAGTGTTTGGTTTTGTGTAAAATGAAAAACTAGCAGTTTAGATTTACTGTATTAAAAATACAGGCCCCCACAGTAGGAACTCAATATAACAAAAGTCAGTTCATTTTTTTATCACTGAGTTTCAAATCTTTGAATTTTTAAAAACCTCTGTCCGCCTTAATTTTTGATAACAGACTCAAACCTCTTCAGCATGAAGGATAACAAACTCCTGGACAGATGTTCTGCAATTCTGCTATTATTTTTTTTAGCTGCTCTCTGCTGGAGGGCTTGTGTTGCTCTACCTTTCTCTTTAAATTCCCCCAAAGGTCTTCTATTGGATTCAAACCCAACCACATAGTTATCCAGGTCACAGTTTCCATTTTTTTCTTCTTCAAAAAAAGGATTGTTAACATGCTAGATTATTCTTCCTCTGCCAGGCTTCTGCAGACTGGGAGTCATCTCGACAGCCAGTATTTTGGTCCACAGACATTCATGGTGCATCTATAAATATCATCTCCCCAACACCTTTTACA
The DNA here is from genome assembly GCA_024666655.1 of Dascyllus trimaculatus. Classification (NCBI taxonomy): domain Eukaryota; kingdom Metazoa; phylum Chordata; class Actinopteri; family Pomacentridae; genus Dascyllus; species Dascyllus trimaculatus. The sequence continues at coordinate 7,026,906 of CM045451.1, read as the reverse complement.
CTCATGCAGCTCCATATCATCACACTCCCACCTCCGTGCTTCACTGTCAGGACTATGCATTTACTGTGATAGTCCTTGTCAGGTTCACTCCATCTGAGCTGAACAAATTAATCTTGGACCCAACTGACGAAAGTATGCGCTCCCAACACTATACTTGAGTTAACAGTTACAGCGCATTTTGCAATTTTGTGCCAAACAATGAGCAATGTTGTTTTCTTGGACGCCTTCTATAGAGGGTGACATCATGAAGTCTTCTTCATGCCGTCACAGAAACTCTGATTTCCCTTGATAACCCATGTCTAGTCCACAGCAGCTGCCCGTCTGTTTTTCAGAGCTAGATTTTAATAGTATAACTCTTTTCCATGTGGAGCCACGATGCAGACATGCAGGCAGAAACAGCCCATAGATCCCAAACTGAGGAAGTTCTGGTGTTCACAGCTCATTTTCTAACCATGTTCTTGCAGTGATGCTTGTTGGAACTCACAGGTGCTTCCAGTTTGGTTTCTGTGATGGCAGGTGTTTTCACTTTTGCGGCATTGAGTTCTACTGTGGGCTGTATTTTAGATATAATCTTTGAACAGAGGAGATATTCTACTTTTCAGCTCAGAAATAATGCCATGTAACACAGGGATGCACTCACTGCTGTTGTATATTGTATGTGCATCACACATGATCCTTAGCCCTAAACAGATCATCACGTATGAATTAAAAGATGTGAAGTAACAGTGGCAATAAAACAATTTATTCCATCTCAAGTTGACACACGTTCACAGAGATAATTAAGTTATATCAATATATTCACATGCCGATATTAAAGCACTTTTCCACCAAAACTCAACACAACCCCACCGGTGCTGCTGCTGCTGCTTCGACGTTGTCACCTGCAGATGCCGAGACTCAGTCCTTGATCATATCACTTCTACCGAAAAGGACTCGCTGCCGTGTTTATTTCTGGCTCCAAAAACTCTTACTTGTCGTCGCCATGGAAACAGGGAAAGCCCCACACGTTGCCAGGGGAACCAGAGTGAAAATATGTTTTTTTTTTTGTTTTGTGTGTGTGCGTGTGTGTGTGAGCTCTTCTGCACTGCTGCTCCGTTCCGAGTGTGAGCGTGGGTGTGATGCGTGTTTTCCCTGCGGTCCCGTTTGATTGGGAAAAAGCTCCGATTTAGCTGAGCTTGCAAATGCTGCACAGTTCACTTGGCCATGTCCTCGGCCACCGCTTTACCCATTTTGCCCTTCAGGTAGGCCAACTTCTGCCTGTCCGTCTTCAGCTCCAGCCACTCGTAATACGGCACCTGAGAGGGAACAAAAAGGATGGATTTCAAAGGACTGTAAAGCCTCATTTTATTGTCATACATGTAGACACATTAAACAGCAGAAAACAGTTATTCCATCCTGCAAACCTGAGAGGAAAGTGATGCTACTACTGGCTAAAGAGACTGTCCTAGATGAGAGAAAGCCGGAGCTTGGATTGGCCTAGATGAGGCAGAGCTGGAGCTCTATTTATACCACAGACTGCAGCGGGACCCACCTGACTCTCAGCTCTACCAGAGTATTAGGTCCATTGTTCGCTTGGCTTCAGCCTGTCAGATACAGAAGCAGCAGCTCCTCTGCTTCTGTTCACTGAACTCACAACTACAGCAACAAACCCGAAAGTTCCTGTTTAATTGGCTTTACTGTGTGTGTAATGAAAAAACTGATCCGAGGGCTCAGTTCGACGCTGCTACAAAGCCGTCTTATCCCACCTCCAGCCTCTTCTTACCTCTACTGTGATGAAACCGGCCAACTGCAGATGCCGCTTCATCATGACGAAACGTCCCAGAAGGTCTTTACTCTTCGAGCCAAAGTTTGGAAACTCCCAAGCCAAGAAAGCTAGCCTAAAGAAAAGATAAAGATGAGTGGGTAAAAGGCAAAACTGGTTTAGACAAGAGTAAAAGACAAACTGTTGCACCATTCAAAGACTGAAAAGCAAAAATAAACTGTAACTGAACCTCAAAACCTGCCTGCAGGCTAGAAGGACATGCTATTCCTTAAAAAGAAATTTAAAGCATTTATCAGAACTGGAAACTGTAAAAACAGAAATAACTGTTGGATTTTTAACTTTCCAAACTGTCCTGGAACCACTAATCTGTGATGTGATGTTCCATTGGAAAAATTAACCACATCTAAGCTTAAAATCGTGGATTATGATCTAAATCACTTTATTCTACATTTAAAAATCTACCAAAAATAAACAGTTTGCTCAAACCCTATTCTTTCAAAAACAAAAAATTCTGTGTTTCTCAGTGTGACCGGGAAGCAATGACTGACTCAGCTGTGACTAAGAGTCACGCGACAAAAATTCTGTAAATATTTGGCTGAACTGCAGGCAGTGTAAACGAGATGGACACAAATTAAAAATATAAATCATTAACTATCTATTGCAAGTGGAGCCAACATTTTTTAGACTATTTGTAACAACTGTGGGCACTTCAAAATGGTGTACATGTTGATTCTCTATTTTTTTAAAAATTTTTGTTAAAAAAAGCAATAAATATATATTTAAAAAATCAACTTTCATTTTCTCTTTTTCATAATTTTTGGCATTACACTAGTCCCTTGCCATATCGCAGTTCACTTTTTGCAGTCTCACTATCTGAGATTTTTTTTTTTAAATATTTTTTGGGGGTTTATAAAGCCTTAAAATGATGACGAGGGATCACTGTCTAACTGTCTCACATTAAGGACATTTTTTTAGCTCAATCTCTATCTAGTCATGGTTGTGCTGTTTCCATTGAGGTGCAGGACTTTGTATTGGGGTGAAAAATGAGCCCAGTGAGGGAAAATGACACAGGAGCAAAAAAATAAAAGCACACCCAGAAAAAGCATTGGGGGTTCAGAGGGTTAACGACTCAAACCGCCATGATTCATCTCTATGACTCACCGCCGTGCACCTGCAGGTAAAGCCTGATCTCCTCCTCCGCTCGCTAGATGAGGGGCTTTTAGCGTCGACATGTCGACCGGTTTGTTGTCACAATCCACTACCAGCTCACCATCTGAATTACAAAAGGGCAGTTGTACAAAAAAAAGCTGTGTTAAATATCGCTTTCAGAGGTAAAACTCCGGTAATAAAAAGGACGATGTGACTGTGTTTGTGATCTGACGGTATATTTACCAATGGTCCATCCATACACAGTGTCAACGCCGGTGCGAAGGGCTTCTGTCTTCCCATCTACTAGACTCTGTAAGGCTTCTCTTAAACTGCTCTGTAGCACAGAAAGAGTGGAGCTGCTGGGTGGAACAGACGGGACACAGAGGGAGGATCCAGGATCTGAGGAACCTGGATGCTCTAAGTGCAGAGTGGCAGCAATCTGCAGCAGCTTCAGCTTGTAGTTCTCTGCTTGGGCTGGACTTCCCTCTATGAGACAGAAAAGACAACACATAGAGAGTTTTTAAAATCGCTCCATTTAATGTTTCAGCAATCAAAGCAATGAGAGAATGGGACTAAGGTGCTTGCCAGAGCTGTAATCTGTTGGTGCTGCACTGCCATCTGCTGAGCTGCAACTGTATTTTGGCTCCAAAGCTCTGATACACCACAGCAGTTCATCCATCCATCCATTATCTATACGCTGCTTAATCCTTTGTAGGGTCGCCCTGAACAGGTCACCAGCCTATCTCACAAGATCTACACATAGAGACAGACAACCAAGCACACTCTCATTCACACCTACAGACAATTTAGAATCATCAATTAACGTCAGCATGTTTGTGGACCGTGGGAGGAAGCTGGAGGGAGAACATGCAAACTCCACACAGAAAGGTCCCAGACGTCTTAACCGGGACGCGAACCGGGGATCTTCTAGCTGTGAGGCCACCGTGCAGCCCCACAGCAGATCAGTATGTTGGTAAAATGTTGGTAACTAGTCATACCCATGCAGAATTTTGATTTATAACGAATTTATACTTGACAAACATGTTTGTTCTAGCTTAAAATGACGTTATTAATGAGAAATTTGATCTAATTTTATGTTTTTAATATATTTTTCACTAAAAATTTGTCGAAAATGATTCATCCCTATGCCGATTTTTGATTTATTATGACTTTTTATTTGACCAGTGGGTTTCTTTTGGCAGGAAATGACTAACAAGTGACAGTAGGACATTGCGTTAGCGATGTTAATGTTCATTTTTGTCTAATTATATTTATTTTAATAATTTCTTGTTACTAATAATACATCCAATATCAATCAGTCCCGTGCCAAATTCTGATTTGCTATAAATTTCTATTCGACAGTCGTGTTTTTCTGGCTGGAAATGACATAAACAAGTAACAAAAGATGGTAAGACTTCATGTTAGAGATGTTAATCATGAATTTTAACTATTTCTGTTTTTTTTAAAAATGTTTTTACTAAAAATACCACGTACAAATGTATTCACAGCTTGCAGCTTTTATCCCATTCCAAACAGTCCTGTGTTTGTTGACTAAGCGTATCATGTGTTAGGTCTCCAACAAAGCACCATCTACTCTTTGCAAACCAAGACAGAATAGAAACGTCTCATGCAGAAAATAGATACTGGCGAATTCAACCAAGCTGATTTAAACTGCAATTCAAATGTGGGCCTTTTTAGCTTAGTGGGAATAGTGGGATTTGTTTCAGGACTGCAAAAGTAAAGCTCCGATATCTCCAATGGACATCAACTAAACTCAATTAGTTTTTTCTGTCCTGTTATGTTTTCAGCATTTTCAAATCCTGTCACTGCTTTTAAATCATTCCAAAAGTCTACTGACAGACTGCACAGCATTTTTCTTATCATTAACTATTATATTTATTTGTATAATTAAAAAAATAATAGCACCAGTGGCTCCAAAAACCATTTGGACACTTAACACACACTTAGAAGCGCATGGATTTCTTTGCACTGGATAACATGTAGGAAACACAGCCCACATGTCAATTAAAAAGTAAGATCAAACGCTAGATGTAGAGGTCTAAAAGAAGACCAGAAGTATTTGGACACCCAGTAGTGGCTTTAGTAGGCGGGCGGCTGTGGTAGAGTAGGTTGTCAACTGATTGCAAGGTTGGCGGTTCGATCCCCGGCCCCTCCGCATGACAAAGTGTCCTTGGGCAAGACACTGAACCCCAAGTTGCTCCCAATGGTAGATTAGCGACTTGCATTGCAGCTCTGTCACCACTGGAGTGTGAATGTGTGAATGCGAAACACACTGTAAAGCGCTTTGGAGACCACTAAGGTAGATATAAGTGCAGACCATTTACCATTTTAGTTACGCTGTTTTAGTATTTGCAGAACTGCTTGATGACATCTGGACATCAGTAATCAGTAACAGGAATCATTGAAAGTTTCCTCCATGTTTCAGCCAGTAAGGCTTTTTCCACAATGAAACACTGATTAGCTCCTTTGTTTCCCTCTTTAAAGCATCAGTATTGGATTCAGAGCTGTCGGAGGTCAACTGTAAGACTTTCCGTTAGGCAAAATAGTCTTTAACATGTTTGATAAGCTTTGAATCATCATCCTGCCGAAGCGACTTGAGTAGTTTTTGGCTCGTTTCTTTTAAGTTTGCATCCAAATTCCTCCGTATAATTCACCGCCGAGTACAAGTTCGCCTCCTCCCTATCAGGAAACACCACATCTCCAAAAGCCGCCGCCTCTCTGTGCTTGTTCTTCCGCAAATTCCGCCCTTGCTTGTGTTTTATCCTTTGAGCTCCTCAATGTTTTCCGCCGCATCTCCCCTCCCTCTGTGCGGACGCTCGTCGATCCTCTCCGGAGCGATCTGAGAGCCGAGTTGTTTCCGGTAATTCTCCCTGATCTCTGCGGAGATCTCTGCTGCCGTTTTTCATCTGCTTCGCTTCATTTTTACTCGCAATTATGCGCTCCAATCTGCCGCTGCTCCTCCTGGCTCTGCCTCAGCGCCATCTGTTCTCAGTCACAAGTCTTCAATTTTTTTAACTTTTTGACAATATGCCCGAGTCTAGAGGATGGAGGAGGGAGTTTGTTTTTGCCGATCTGATGGCTGGAGTGGTTTTTCTGTGTGCAAATGAATGATACTCAACCTTTTTCTGACCTCCTTTTACTTCCTTGCTCCATTTTCCAGTTGCTTTTCAACTAGTTGCTGTTAAATTTGTCATTTTTGGTGAATTAAACAGCATAAATGTGGGCGGCTGTGGCTCAGGTGGTAGAGCGGGTTGTCCACTGATCGCAAGGTTGGCGGTTCGATCCCCGGCCCCCCCACATGCCAAAGCATCCTTGGGCAAGACACTGAACCCAAAATTGCTCCTAATGGCAGATTAGCGCCTTGCATGGCAGCTCTGTCACCATTGGTGTGTGAATGTGTGAATGCGAAACACATTGTAAAGCGCTTTGGATACCACTAAGGTAGAGAAAAGCGCTATATAAGTGCAACCATTTACCATCAATTGTTAATTATCCGTTCAAATCCACATTCTACGAGCTACAAACTTTGTGAAATATTGTTTTATAGTCAATTTTCTGGTTGATGTCAGCTGATATTGTTGCTCCGACCTGACTGGGTCTGTGTAAAGGTGCTTTAAGGCGGCTTTTGAACTACTTTCTCCAGCTTTTCCCACTTTACAGAAGCAGGTGTTTCACCCTGAGTTCCCCCTGAACTGCTGACACTTTAAGGGGAACTTGATATATGAAGCAATGTTCCTGCATATTTGTGCATTCACTATTTATCAAAAACAGGAAAGTAGGATGAAAAACACGCAGCTAGGTGTCTTACCTGATAGTTTGCTAACATGGTTTGGCTGTAGAAGCGAGATGAGGTAGTGAGGTTTGGCCTGCTGCAGGACACACAGAGACCAAACCACATCCGTCTGCAGGAAAGGCTCCAGACCTGGGAGAGATTCCTCCACAACAAGGTGAACCTTTATGGAGAATAGAGAACACGTTTAAAAGGTTGGAAGTAGAACCAGCTGTAAACAAACAGTCTTTACCCCTTTAAGGTCTAAGCCTCAAAATGTCCGCCTGGTCTTTTTTTTTCTTATTTTGATTCCAAAAGGGTCAGATAATGTCCTGTGAGTAAGTGTTTGGGCCCATTTTTTTCAGTTATTTACAATTTACTGCATGTAAATTGAGTGTAATGGCAGATTAAAATGAAGAAAAACACAAAACAGAATTGGATTTTAGTGTTTTAGTGGGGAAAAAACAATGAAATTGAGCGTAAATAACGGATTTTACATGTTAAAGTTGAAATTTGAAAATTTTAAAACTATTTACAATAAAAAAAAATTGTGAGTCTTTGGCTCTAAATGTGCAAAAACAACCTATAAAATGGAAACAATGCACAGGCGTTTTATTTTTAATCACACAGGGCAATTCTCTGCTCCACCGCTGTGTGTGTGTGTGTGTGTGTATTCCCTGGGAACAAAGGGGCTGCTTTGCGAGCTTTCTGGGGGGGCCACGAATGAAATCACCGTAATGACGCCATACTGGCTGTAAAGCTCAACGTCTCAGCTTTCAGAAACCGCTGGATTTTTTCCCCCCGATAGTGACACGTGACATAGTTACAGTCTTCCAAAGTGCGCTTGCCGAAACGTGTAAAGGGTTAACGTCACTGGTACCTTGCCGTAGAACTCCTCTTTTTTGCTGGGCCGGAAACCGAGCCTGGCAAAAGTCATGAGCAGATTGCAGAGCTGCAGAGTGCTGTAGTTCTGGTGCTTTGCTGCGTAGTGCTGAAATGTGCAGAGATAGTTACGCCGTTAGTGAGAAATAAGAAACAATAGATAACAGAGACAGTCGTATGTATTACTGACCTCGGCAAAGGCCTCGAACAGACGGATGTGCAGCCATTTGAGGAAACCCAGTGACTTCGCGCAGCGCGTGACGTCTGCAGGGCTGAGCTCAGGGACTCTGGGCAGCAGCTCCGACGCCATTCGTTGAAATACCTGAGAATGGTGGAAATTCAGCTTCCCTGCAGAAACGCAAAAGAGGAAGTCGTTGCATTAGGGCTAACTGCTATTTCTCCAACGGTTTTCAGTCAAACTTAAGCTCGATATGTAATGTGAAGTGTACTCAAAACAAGTGTTGGAGCATTACCACACCAGATATTATTAAAGGCGTGACTGTTACACAAACCCTCTGAGCCCCATGCAATGTCTGGACGTTTATTGCTTCTGTCATGTTTCTTCTCACTGTGGGCTCTTTTTTAACTGTAATATAAAGTCCTGCCCCTCTGAGGAAACACCACAACCACGATAAGAAGTAGAGAGAACTTAAAATGTCTTTTGTGCAGTGTAATGAAGCTATAATGTCAAAAACAACCAAAAAGAAAGAAACTAAATGAGAGCTGTAAAGTGAAAAACGACTGGAACCAACATGCATTATATTTTTCCATGTGCTCACAAGTGTTTCTAATACTAAAAAAAATGGTGGCTCTAGGAAAAAAAACCAGATATTTTGCTGTTTAAATTTTTATTTGGTATATTTGTCTCCTATCTAATGTATGCACAGCGTGCAGTTCAGCCGAAAAGTCGGTGAATTTGTGTCACGTGACTTGTTGATTGCAGCTCAGTCACTCGAGGCTTCAAGGTTGCGACAAGAAGCACAGAATTTTGCGTTTTTTTTACAGAATCTGGTCAGTGTACATGATGTATTTTTGGCAAAAGTCTTAATGACACATGTAGAATACAGTGATTTTTCAAAGTAACAAAATTTTAATCTTAAATTTGGTTAATTTTCTCAATGAAACCAAAAGTCCCACATGCTAAGTTCAAGGACCGTCGCAAAATTGCAAACCTGACAGCTATCTCCCTTTTCTTTACAGTTTCTTGCTCTGATAAATGGTAGAATTCTGGCAGGTTTAGAGGCTCAGAGGGTTAAAAATATGTACAATATTAAAATCTATGATGATAAAACAAACACCCACTGTTCAACAACCACTCCTGGCAGCGGACACCTTATGATTTTCAGTCTTCTTACCGTATGCGAAGGCCATGTCCATGATCAGTGGGGTGGTGAACTCTACCGAAGGCTTCTGCAGCAGGTGGTAGGACAAAGCTCTGAGCAGCGGGACGCATCTACGGTTCTGAGCGGCCAAAGACACGCAGACCTTACGGATCTCTTCAGCTGAAAAACTCTCTGCCAGCTCCAGAGCCTGCAACACAGACAGACAGAAGGGTGTCAGTATGGTTTGGGATTATGGACGAGTTACACCAACATCTTCTAGAGTGCTCAGATAATTCTATTATAGTACTATTTTCTCGTACAATTCTTTGTTGATATGCATGCAATTTATTCAACTGGGTTAGCTGCAACTCCAGACACTATATTTCTGATATGTTTTAAACTGAACACTTAGTATTTGCAGAAAGATTTGACCTTTCTCCCCATATATGTTCACATTTTATACTCTTCATACGTGTGATTTCTTCTCTCTCATGGCAGTGCGTGCAAATTACCTCTGCAGAAAAAGAAACTGCCTGTATATATACAGTAAATACAGGAATACTGGGTTGAAATGTTCAACTGGGATGTTAACTCTGTGTTAAATGGTGATTTGTAGAGCTGCAATAATAAACCTACCAGCTGTCAACCATTAAATTAATCACTAACTGTTTTGATAATCAAATAATTGGTTTAAGCAGGAAAAAACTCAAAATTCTATCATTTCAGCCTCTTATGTTTCAACATTTTTGGGTTGTGGACAAAACAAGACATGTTGGGAATCACTAAATTACATTTTCCATCATTTATTGACATTTTTTTTTTTTTTTTTTTTTTGGGGGGGAGTTTTTTCCATTTTATTGATAGCAGAAGAGAGACAGGGTGAAGGAGGGTATAGAGGAGAGAGACATGCAGCAAAGGGTCGTGAGCTGGACTCGAACTCACGACCACTGCTGGCGACCTGCGCCCACATGGTAACGCCTTAACTCGGTGAGCTATACGGCGGCCCCATTTATTGACATTTTATAGAACAAACAACTAATCAGTTTATCATGGAAATAACTGAAAGTGAAAATAATCATTCGTTGCCAGCCTGGCGATTAGATGTTGGTGTTCTAACTCTTTACCTTGTCTTCAAGTCTGTCCATCAGCGTGGGCGTTATGCGTTCTCCTCTGGATATCAGCACAGTGACAATTTTAGCGTCAGCGATTTCAGTCCAGCGCAGCTCCAGCTGTTTCAACGCAGTGTTCACTAACGTCACGTCCTCCTGTCCTTTCCTGTACGCCCCCCAGTCCACCACATAGCCCAGCTGCTTGTATGTGAGTCTGCGGATTCTCCACAGGACCTCGTTGTGCACAGAATTGAGCACCGGGTCCGTGGAAGGAACGTCCATAACCCAGAGAGTTTTTAGCACAGACACCAGAGAGCTGTTCCACACTGAAGACACCTGGAGGAAAAACAAACACAGACAATGAAGACTGCGGATGAGATACCAAGTACCTCACAAGATTATAGACCAACTCAATTTCATTTGGCTTCCTCACCTGCTGAGATAAAACCTTCATCATGTCCTGCAGCCTTGAATCCTTCATTAGCTCTGGTCCATGTTGTTTAAACTTCCCCTTCGTCTTCAGCACCAGTTGAGTCCACTTCATCAGGGCACCTGCAGCTTGATTTCCATTCCCCCGATGCTCTGTCCAGGCTGACAGGATGTCCTCTGGTGCCTCTGCCTTTTCTACCAGATCATCCAGCTGTGTGCGTGCAGGTAAAACCGGAAGGCTGTCTTCCTTGAAGTTTACTTCAGACATTAGCCTCTCTGTGACCCATGGCCAGCCCTTCGCCCTTTGCAGCTCTGCAGGTCCAGCTACAGGTGGAGGAAGGCGGGTGGCGGCGGCAGCAGCAGCCGGAGCCTGAGAGGAGGCCCTGCAGAGCAGACGGGCGTATCTGCACAGGAGGCGGCTGGCCATCGGGTCGGAGAGACGAGGAAGACGCCACAGCGGGGAAAGTAAAGAGGAGGTTTCTCACAACTCAGCAGTCGGTGTCAACATCCCACGTCCAATCTACGGGGGTAGTAAAGAATTCAGTATTATATGTAGCTGAAAGGAAAGGTTTGTAGGTTTAAGACACATCCAAGCAACAAGCTAAAATAATCTCTGTTGTGTTTATCAAATGCTTAAACCATCTTTCATTCACTACTAGTGATCCTTTCTTTTTTCCCAGACTTATAACATGAAATTAATGCATTAATCACCACCGGACTCCAGAACTTTACCACACTTTACTCTAGTGACAGTGAAAGAAACATTTATAGGCTTCAATTATTCCAAAATGCTGCTGCTCAGCTTTTAATTTGTTCTAGTGCAAATAACCACAATATTCCAGTTCTTGCTGGACTTCACTGGTTACGTCCTGCTGAACTGATTTTATGATTGTATTACTGTAGTTTACTCGGCAAAGCGTAAACTGAAATTCAAGACTTTTACCTCCTTTTGATTCTTGTTTGACATCTTCTAACAGGAAGTTATTGACTAGAAGTTAATTAGATGCAAAAAATCCCACTGTAATAGTTGTAACAATTATTGAGATGCAAGTCACAATTTTTGTATACATGTTCTTTTTTTTTTAATTTCTTTGCCACTGGAAAAAGAAAACAATGATGTGACTTTTACTACAATCGGTACCAAACAAGCATCTCCTCTTACACCTGAAGAATATATATAATATTCATAGGCTGAGGAATCTCTGTGGCATCACAATGCTTCATTCATGATGGTTTGCGGTTACAGATTTTACCTTTCTAAAAGAATTGCAGCTCCTGCGATTAGGATATTGTACTCATTCATACTGAGATTTTGATAATATTTTGATTCATTGTTCAGCCATACTTATGACCAAATCTGTACTTGTGACCACATGTGAATGGGTCTTCCAAAAAATACAATCATTAACAATAAAGGCCGAGATATTGACACTTTATATACATGAGGATAATATATATTTATTGTATTACAGGATTTCAGGAATTAACTGAATTAAATGGTGCAACTACAAGAATAAATGACCCAAAAATATATCCAGATCCTAACACCACCTCTGGTTTTGTCTTTTGTATTGCAATGCTTGCTCTGTACTGCACACTGAAACTCAGGGTGCTGCATAAATAAAGCTGTTGTTCCACAGAGCTCTTAGATAATATGGAAATACTGGTTGTGTAACCGGCTGCAGGCTCTTCTCAGAGACAAATGCTAATAATGAAGCTGCATCGAGCCCTGCGGTAGAGGTTGATGTAACTCTGATTTAATCGACATGTGTGTTTTAGTGCAGAAGAAACTAGCAAACAGAGAGAATGTGTTGTTCCTGTCATGTAACGTTAAATCCTGACCTTGTCGCGAGGAGGAAGAGACGCAGAGAGACTCTTCTGACCCGCAACGCTTCGTTTTGACAACATAACGTTTTATTATTAAAGTCAGAACACACACAGAGAACACACAAGTTCACTGGCTGTCATATTGACCGACGACTTACCTTATAATTCAAGATAACTTTAGCTGAAGCGGCTCACATGGATAAAAATGCCTGTCAGAGAGGGTCGCTGGAAAATGACGTCGACGGACGCTATCACGTGACAGGCGGACGCGGCTGTGATTGGCTAAAAACCTGCCCTGTCGAAGGAACCCGCCAGACTCGCTATGTAATAAAGCCCAAAATTATTCATACCCATGACAAAAGTGAATTTTTATTCGACTAAATCAGGGGTGCTCAATCCTGGTCCTCGAGAGCCCCTATCCAGCATGTTTTAGATGTTTCCCTTTTCCAACACACCTGATTCAAATGATCGGGATCGTTATCAGGCTTCTGCAGAGCTTGATGATGAGCTGATCATTTGAATCAGGTGTGTTGGAAGAAGGAAACATCTAAAACATGCTGGATAGGGGCTCTCGAGGACCAGGATTGAGCACCCCTGGACTAAATTGTTTGTTCTGGCTGGAAATGACACAAACAAGTGGCAAAAGACGGTAAGCCTTTGTGTTAGAGAACTATTTATAAGGGGTTTTTTTTACATCTTAGAAACGTAAAAATAGGTTAACAATGCCTCGTTACTCAATGTACTATATAATACACTCAAATAGAGACAGGCAGAGAAACCACTAAAAAATATGTAAAGGATGTAGGAGTCTAAGCCCTATATTACTTTTTTTTTTTACAAGAAATGCCATATCCAGAAATTTTCCTACACCTTAAAGTATCGAAAATGTTTGAGAAAATGCTGTTTCTATACCATTCCTGTCATGGTTCGTGGGTTTGGTTTCTGGTTTTGTTTTTTTAATAGTATTCTCCCCTTTCTGTGTTTCCTCTGTCCCCGTTTCTCTATCTGTACGTTCCATGACCCTTTTCAGTTACTTCCTGATTTATTTTGAAATTGCTTTTCATTGCGTGTCTCTTGTTATCTTTACTTCCTGCCTCGGTCTGTTGCCCTCACTTCTGATTGCCCTGATGTGTTTCACCTGTGTCTTGTCTCCTAATTAGTTGGCTTTGTGTGTGTAGCCCTGTGATTTCCTTTGTTCTCTGCCGGTTTGTCCTCCTTCTGCCACCATGTTGGATTATGTTCTGTTCTCCCACCAGTCGGACTCCTTCTGTATGTTCCATGTGCTTCTTGTGTTTTCCAGGTTTGTGTTTTGGTGTTTGAATTAGTTACCTTTTTTAGATTCACATGGAGTTTTTAATTTGGAGCTCTCCTGAATGCTTTGCCTCCCATGCTTTTGAAAATCTGAAACTCAAAAGTTTCTTTTGTACATTAACCTGCCAGTCAGTGTTTGGATTTGGACTCTCCCTGTTATCCTGTGACAATTCCCACTGTTCCTGGTAATTTATATCATGTTCCAGAGAGTTCTAATACACCAAACTGAGAGTGATGTAGTAGTTCTCCAGTCAGACACTAGTTGATTGCAGGTCATGACTAAAACCAAATAGATTGAGATGTTTAAAGGTTATAAAGTCACATCCAAGTGTTCACAAGCTCCAGTGTCCACAGTTTGAAACGTCATGGAAAAAGTCCAAGGAGTTCCACACTGAGAAACATGTCAAAGGGCTGCTAGGAAGACAGACGTGAGCCCTGCACTGGAAGAAAGGTAGAGGCCAAGAACAATCCAAGGACCAGCACCAAGAGCGTCCTGATGAACGTGAGCAGCTCTAACATGTCAATTAGACACTCCAGCAGACCAAGAACAAGGCTGTAAGCAGGGATCTCCTTCAAATTATGTTGGAAATGTCTTTATTCATGTAAAGGAAAAATCAAAATTCAGGCAGGTGGCAATTCAGAATCTAGTGGAATACATTGCAGCAAGACTCTCAAGCTTGCTGCTCTGTCTGCTTTCAAATATTTATTTCTAATAACTGCTTTTTGCTGCTGAATCAACACATATACAGGCATGATTTTCTCTTTTTGTTTGGGGAATAACCTATTTTAATGTGCATGTGGCACCTTTTCACATCAGTGATTAATGAATTCATCTATAAACTCCTGGACTTCAAAAGCTTATCAGAGTTTCAGCGAGATTTCTGCTCATATTCAATAATTACATTTGCCACAAACAATTGAGCGGATGCCTGAGCTCATAACTCATATTTTGGGAGTTAAAGAAAGACCCAGTGCTGAGGAAATAAAACCTGATGTAGGCATTTCTGCATGACGTTGGTGTTTTTGCAAACTCTTTCGTGTGCTTTCTTTTGGAGGGGGAGACACCAAGGACACCCATCTAATCTAAAATGCAAGAAAAACTGCAGCATCTCTTTCCAGTTACAGTGTCAGGGAGTTGTTTAGGTCGATCAGTGCATTCTTTCAGTCTTCTTCTGTCTTTAAATCCTCCTCCTGCCTCCCTCAGTAAAGTGTAATTAAAGCTGATAAATGCAGGTTGATAATATAACTTTGATTACACAGCCACTGTCACTCTACTTCACACAGAACAGTATAATATTGACTCTCCTAAACACAACTTATCATACCTGGCTGTTATTTACCCAGCATGCAACGTGTTCTGGGCTGGAACAGTGTAAGGGTAAGGGACAGGGTGACCTTAACTCCGTAATTTTAGTTCTTCTCAGGACACGACAACAGAATATTAATGCATAAAGTTATAAGCTTAGTAGATTTTATTTATGTGTATTTGGGTGGGATATTCTTTGTATAGGCCATATTACAGAATGATTTTATATTATGATGGACTCACTTTATCAGCAGCTGTAGCAACAACTGTATACTATTAAAGTTCATGTTGATACATGCATGATATAATAATATAATGCCCTTCAACTGCCAAACCATCCTTCTCACATGATGTATATAAACGTATTGTGATTGGCATTTATATATATATTAGTGCTGTCAATCGATTAAAATTTTTAATCGCGATTAATCGCATGAATGTCATAGTTAACTCGCGATTAATCGCAAATTAATCGCACATTTTTTATCTATTCTAAATGTCCCTTGAATTATCATTTTATACGAGGAGGAGGCGGAGAATTCGCGTCAGCTGTGTTTAGTCATCAAGTGGTATTACAGACTAGATATGCTACGATGAGAACTCAGTTCATACTGACAACATACACATAACTCTGGTCTTGTCAATCGTCATGCGTTCACCCCAGGCCGCCGTCACCTGGCGGAGCATCTGCATCAGCGGCACGCGGTTCGGCACGCGGAAAAGGAGCCGACAGAAAGGCGAGCGAGAATATTGCTGCTGTACCACCACCAGCAGGAGATCCTGTCTGACTCCGACGGCGAACACCTCGCCCTCGACCTCGCCAACCATGCCCCCGCCCCACGCACCCCCGCCCGCGTTAATCTCGCGATAAAAAAATTGACGCCGTTAAAATTGATTTGCGTTAACGCGTTAATAACGCGATATTTTTGACAGCACTAATATATATATATATATATATATACATCGATCAGCCCCAACATTGGAGCAAATAACATTGATCATATTAGTACTATGTGCTGTTCTGATGGAAAACCTTGGATTTTATCATCTGTGTTGATGACATTTAGACACCCAAATAAACATTGTCCCACAACAAGCACACTCACTCATGCTAATGGAAATCCCAAATGTCACTGGAGGAAAATGCACCCCACCACATGGAAACAACATCAACCAATCAGGAACATGTTGAGGAACATGACAATGGTCCAACATGTTGATTTGACCTCCAAACTTCCTACACCTCATTCTGATCAAGCATCAACAGGATGCAGTGGAACAAGTTGGATTGACAGAGGTCCCACTGCACAAGCCAGAGTACCCAAAGGATCCAGTGCCAATGTCCTGGTTCCAGACCCCATAGGACGCCCTGAGAGGTCCTCTTGTCCATGGCCAATAGTTCAGAGCATTTTTGATGACATAAGGGGGACCAACACAATATTAGGCAGGTGGTCATAATGTTATGACTGATTGGTGTATATATGCTCCATTTATTCTGTATTACAACTCTGTAGAACATGGTAGAAATTACCAGGGACATTTGGGATGATGCAGAAGCTGCATTTTGTTTCAAAAATATGTCACATTTTCAAGAGATTTAAATAATTTTGGTCATAATTCTGGTAAAAATTCATCATTAGCATCTCTAACGCATCGCCTCACTGTCTTTAGTCACTTGTTCATGTCATTTCCAACCAGAAGAACCCTATTGGTCAAATGAAAATTCACTGTAAATCTAAATTTGACATGGGTGTGAGTAATGTTGGGCTTAACTGTAGACTCATAGATTTTTGGTAAGGCAAATTACAGTATATTCAAGCGTTTTATTTAGTATGTTGAATTACAAGGCATGCTTTAAGTTCTCATGTCTATATGAGAATGATTTTTGTGGCACCGACTATTGAGTAGCACACAAATTCAGTTTTCAGCGAGTTGTTTTTGGTCGAAACTCCAGCTATCCAGCTCACCAGCAGTCAAAATGATAATGACAAACGAGGTGCGAGTCCACCTGTGGAGAGGACTGTATTAATCACACGCGGAGGTTAAAGCTGTCGACGGGTCGGGACAGAACGGGCATGTGGTTATCAGAGGAGACATGCAGCCGGTCGGTGAGTCACTCAGCCTGCAGCAGGAGGCGAGAAATCCCAGTGGACATGCCGACACCATTAACCTTCCTCTGCTGCTGGAGGTTACCTGCTGCAGACCTGCAATGAGCCGCGATTGGCAGCAGGTGTGACGGCTGATTAACTCCAGCTGCAGGCAATTTCCTCTCTCAGCTCTGCTCTCCTTCTTGTGTTTGGCTCTGAGGCGCCGCGGGGCTTCGCTGAGCGTCTGTGGAAGCTGGTTGGAGCTCCTCTTTGTTCCACCAGCTCATCATTTCACCTGCACTTGTACAACCAGGGAATGTCACCCAGTGCTCAGTCCATTAGTCCACCTTTCACCTGCCCATACCTTGCTTTTGCATATACTGTGACTCTTTCTCAAGGCTGTGCAATAACAACAAGACATTCTTTAAAAACAATAGAAAGTCACATCATAAATAATAAGGAGGAAGTGATTCTGCTGAATGCAACAAGCTGTTACTGTGCTGTGCAGCATTTGGTGCACTGCTAGGAATGACATTGCTGCCTTTTAACCTTCACTGTTCTTTATTCCAATCAGTTTATCGGGAAGTGAAACGTGCAGAGGTGAGATAAGAGATAACAGAAACACAGCAGCCTACGCACGGCCCATGATATGACTGAAACCAGAGGTGACATTGTTGAGTTGACATTTCGCCGTCGAATCAAACGTGTGCGTCTGAAAAAAGGGGAGTTTCGGGTATAAAAGCTTTTCCCGGATGGCCCGTCCCGTTTCTGACCACTGAGTGTGCTTGTGAGAGAAACCAGCCAAAATTTCGGGGGCGAAGAAGGAACGAGTCGTCTGGACCTCCATCGATTTAGGAGAGCAGTCCCCCATCACACCTGCAGCCATGACTAAGGTAAGGTGACAACACAGGTTAGCTGGTGAACAGTGATTCTGTTTATCAGTGGCTGTGGGAGGAAGCAGATGATTTATTAGTGGAAAAATTAGTCTATTTGTGTGCATTTATTCAAGGGCATTTGAAAATGGGCTAACTTGTAAAAATGTATGTTATTTACTGTACAGAAATGTATTCACAAGACAATATAATTTCAACAAAATAGATTTTTGAGCCTTATTTCAGCCGTCAGAATTAATTCTAACCTGAATTTAATAAGAAGCATCTTTGGCCCTTCAACCCAAGAGATCATGTGACCATAATATACTGACATATCTGCCTTTGTTAACTGAAATTCACTTATAAATCGTGCCCGTTAGATGTAAATAAAGTAAAACATGTATGTATGACTTTATCTGCATTGCCTTTTCATTTGTTTAATATTGCAGATTATGGTCAAATAACTGGGTAAATCTGGAAGACACTGGGACATCATATTGGCATTTCTTCTAATGGTTATTAACATGAATACAAACTCATGTTGTCGGCTTTCCAGTCGGTTCATATAAAGAAAAAGATAAAGAGCACATGGAAGCATTTGTGTTTTGTATATTAAATGAGTGTTAAACCCTATTTTAAAGCCCACTGCTAGAAATGTAGGTGTTCTCTTCGATTCAGCTTTGTCTTTCAATCTCTACACCAAAACTCGAAACGCAACTAGAGCTCATACCTCCGCCAAGGACCTTCAGTCCACCCCCAACACAATCTCCCAATTCACATATTTTGTATGGAATGTTAAAGATACAAATGTAATTGCATATAGTTCAAATTTCCTACCCACATTGCGGCCTTCACCCCATCTGACCCAATGAACAGGCGCGGCCTCTAGTGCAGCAGCTCCTAACAGCCTCCCAGCTTCTTAGACAACCGGAGATAAGAATGCCGGCCCAACCGTGAGTATGTCACTCAGGAAGGAAAGAGAACTCCGTCATTGTCGCTGTCTGTTGCATGGAGCCCCAAAATCTAATGTGGTCACAGGGGGTTACCGCAAAAACAAGAGTGCCCTCTGGTGGCTTTTAGAGTAAACCGCATTTAATTGTCCACTTGGTTACACTTACATTAAAAAAAAAATCCTGGATCCAGACAGTGATCCGGATCAGTCCCAAAATTGAATAATTTGTTCCTTGTCCCTTGGGACGACGACAACGACGATGCCAGAGTTCACCTCCTAGCCTCCTGGAGGTGTTGTGGGACTAAGTAGGTGAAACACCGTTGAAGGGAGGTTTCCATCTGAGATGTGGTAGGAATCACTGCTCACTGTGAGGTATAGAGACAGATTAGGGGTCCTAGGTCCTTCATTGAGTATGAATCCTTTTTTTTTTTAGCACAAGTGTCTTGTGTTTAAATTAACTTAAGTCCTTTCTGCCTGCTTTCAGGAATCGTTTGACATGTTCGAGATGGACGGAGACTTGGACAAGAAGAAGAAGAAGAAGCAGAAGAAGAAGGAAAAGCTGGAGGGGATGAAGAGGGAAATGGACATAGTGAGTAATGACAGCTACCAACAGAATGTGAAGATAAATGATTAGTAATTAGTTGTGTGCAGCAGATCAACATGTGATTTTACACAGTTGCAACCCACCAGCTATGAATAAATCACCTCCTATGTGCCCTGTGAATCAGTGAAGTCTGTCTCCTCCTGCAGGACGACCATGAGATTACAATAGAAGAATTAGAAACAAGATACAACACCAGCATCACCAAGGTGAGTTTTGTTTCACTCCATTCTTCTTATAGGTTAGAGTCACACGAATCTGTATCTTCTATTAACTTTACCTGTTGTTTTTTCCTCCAGGGTCTGACCTCCACCTTCGCCGCTCAGGTCCTGGAGAGAGACGGTTTCAACGAGCTGAAGCCTCCTAAAGGAACTCCGGAGTACGTGAAGTTTGCCCGGCAGCTGGCTGGAGGCCTGCAGTGTCTGATGTGGGTCGCCGCTGTCATCTGCTTCATCGCCTTCGGGATTGAACTGGCGAGAGGGAACCTCACCAGCTTTGACGACGTGAGTCACATAAAGACAGAACATAAAGACAGAACAGACAGAAGAGGAATTTGAAGCCGTTCTGTTTCATGGTGACATCTTCTCTCTCATCCCAGCTGTATTTGGCCATCACTCTCATCGCTGTCGTCGTGGTAACTGGTTGCTTTGGTTACTACCAAGAGTTCAAGAGCACCAACATCATCGCCAGCTTCAAGAATCTGGTGCCACAAGTAAGTTACACACAAGCAGTAGAAAAAACACAGCAGTATCTCTCTTCCTTCCTCTTCTCGGCTAATCCTAATCTCCACAACTAGCAAGCCATAGTGATCCGAGACGGCCAGAAGAACCAGATCCACGCCAACCAGCTGGTGGTGGGAGATCTGGTGGAGATCAAGGGAGGAGACAGAGTTCCTGCTGACATTCGCATCATCACCGGTCAGGGCTGTAAGGTAAAATACAGACAGTCTGCAAACACTCTGTGGACACACAGATACACTACAAGATCTACTGCAGCAGCTGTTTTCTTAATTTTTCTGCTTGTTACCATACATCTGTAAAAACAAAGATTTAGTCTGTTAAGAAATATTTATGTCTGTAATTTAACAAAACATGAAATAATCTATCTAATAATATTCTATAAAATAACAGTGAATTGATTTTAAATATTACAGTTAGAACTCTTAAAACTTTTGTATTTAACTTAAATTGTGAACTTTTAATTAAATAGTTTGCAGCTAGGCAGTAAGGGAATTTTAATTAGCCATTTAGAGTAAGGAGCCTCATTATCTATAATCACATCCCTCCGTTTCTTACCACATTTTAAATGCTGATATGAAGTAAATCTTTTTTCTATACTTTGTGTTCCAGGTTGACAACTCGTCTCTGACAGGAGAGTCTGAACCACAAACCAGGAGTCCAGAATGTACTCATGAGAATCCACTGGAGACCAGGAACATCGCTTTCTTCTCTACAACCTGCCTGGAAGGTGAAGAGATAAGATCCAGAACCAAAGCCTGGCCTGAATGTTGCTCATCTGTTCACTGTTTCTTCATTACTTTGCATTCAAACTTGATAATGTGAATCAACACAATGAATACACTCCTCTTCTCGCTGCAGGTGTGGCCACCGGTGTGATCATCAACACTGGTGACCGCACCATCATCGGTCGGATCGCCAGCTTGGCCAGCGGAGTCGGCAACGAGAAGACGCCCATTGCCATAGAGATCGAGCATTTTGTGGACATCATCGCCGGTCTCGCCATCTTCTTCGGGTTCACCTTCTTCGTGGTCGCCATGTTCATCGGATACGCCTTCCTGGAGGCCATGATCTTCTTCATGGCTATCGTGGTGGCTTATGTGCCAGAGGGGCTGCTCGCTACAGTTACTGTAAGTCATCCCCAACAAATGTGATACTTCCATCCCCATACCATTGTTTGTTGTGTACTTGGCACTATGAAAGCAAAGATATATCCTGTGTGTTACTCTTCTCTGCAGTAACGTGAGTTTCTATCTTTACAGGTGTGTCTGTCTCTGACTGCTAAGCGACTCGCCAGGAAGAACTGTGTTGTGAAGAACCTGGAGGCTGTGGAGACTTTAGGTTCGCTCTCCTGTTCCTGCTCAGTTTATTGTGTGGTGAGGGGAAAATTGAAAGGGATTGTTTTATTCACATTCATCTCAGAATTCAAGTGATGCAATCCATGCAATTTCTTAGATGTGTAGATTTAAAGCTGAGGTAGGCAGTAGTTTTGTGGTCGTCATTGGGTGAAACTTCCAATGTAACTTTTCATGTTGTTATTCAAGTGGTCTGTGAAGAAACTGGACTTGTGCACCTTCTCCTGTTTCAATTATCTCACTTTTGGAAATCTAGCATGTGACACAAGATTTTAGCCAATCAGAGGGCTTTTCTCTGATCAGAAGACAAAATGGCAACAAAATCCATAGTAAGGGTATGTTTGGATGGTGCAGTGGGTTAGATGGAGGAGTTTGAAGCTCACACGAGATGGCGAGCTGAAGAGAGAGTGCATGTTTTAAAAATCTGGATGTCGAATTCAGGTATAAGCCTGTCATTTCTGCTTTGCATTTCTTGCTATCTGCATGTCTTCGAAATCCCCTTTGCTCCACGAAATGACAAAGCAGCAACCTACATGCTGACAATGTAAAGTTCTGCTCAAGATTTGGGTTATGCAGTAGGGGAGGCCTGTTTAATGCCAGTGCTGGTCTCCCTGCATACAAATGTTCCACCAAAACAGTTCCCCATCACTATTTCACAGGGGCACCACTGCTGCATCCTGGGCTCAGCAGCGCCCAAGATGATAGGTTTAAAGACATACAAACACACCAGAGCAGAATGATAAAGAGGTGTAGTCAGACCATTCTGCAGTGCTGACAAGATATATCGATAGCTGTGGCGGTACATCTGGTAATACAAGACAAAGTACAGCTTTAACTCCTTCACCTGCAACTACAACTCCAGAATTCATGCATTATAGTGCTGCAAATTGAACATACAACATAAAGATTTGACTTCAAATTTGGTCTCTATTTAGCTATTCCAGTCAACATGCATGTATAGTATTTATACATAACCTTTAAACCATGTGCGTTCAGGCTCCACTTCAGTGATCTGCTCTGATAAGACGGGAACACTGACCCAGAACAGGATGACTGTTGCTCACCTTTGGTTCGACAACCACATTCATGCTGCTGACACCACTGAAGATCAGTCAGGTAAATATCAGCCGAAGCATTTCCTGGTGCAATCAATCAACACTGTCATAAACAGTATCATAAACCAAGTTGTGGTTTGCCATTTCAACTGTTATGAGTTTATACAAGGTGGATTATTGTTATTGATGTGGTCGTCCGATAATGATTTGAATGTGTGGTTTCCAGGCCAGAGTTTTGACCAGTCATCAGAGACGTGGCGTTTGCTGGCGAGAATAGCATCCCTGTGTAACAGAGCTATATTCAGGCCTGATCAGGAGGGAGTGCCTATTCCTAAGGTAGAAACTTTCACACATTTGTTGTAACTCTGAGCCTAAAAATGTTGCTCTAACTTTACTTTCTACATTGTGGTTAAGATGCCAGTTCCTCTGTTTTATAAGTCATCATATGAAAAGATTTGCTCTTACTGTGTCACTTTTACAACTTTTCACAGCGGCTAGTGGTCGGAGATGCGTCCGAGACGGCACTGCTGAAGTTCACTGAGCTCACTGTGGGAAACGTCATGGATTACAGAAATCGCTTCAAGAAAGTGACAGAAGTGCCCTTCAACTCTACCAACAAGTTCCAGGTGAAAACCGGAGGCTTTGTATCATCAGTTACTACACTGCAAACAATAGGAACATTGTGCAAATGATATACTTTCCACACGCTATCATCGCTGGTTTTCTATTTTGATGCTACAATAATCATCTGATTCATGGCAGATCTAAGGGCACAGACTAAAGGTACAATATGGAAGACTTTGAATATAAGTTAAGCATTAACTGTGTAAAGATAGAGTGGAGTAATGGCATCCTTACCAGAGTCTGGTTGTGTGTGCTGTAATCCAAGATCTGCTGTGTGCATGTTAGTGCATGTGAGTCCCTCCCATTGAAACTGTTCCTTTGCATATAAACAGACTTAGAGTGACTTCCTATACTGCACTGGAAAAGCAAAAGTGCCATCCAGCATCCAGTCCCCTAAAGATCCAAAGGATGTATCAAGAAAGTATCTGATTGGTGTTGTTATCCTATTTTTATTTGCACTTGTTTATTTTTTGGAAGCTCTAGACGTCTATTCAGCTCCGACCTTTGTGTGTCTGTTTACACACATGGGTACATTTAATTGACAGCAACTCGCTACAGCCATTCAAAGTATTTTACAATGACAGCGTGGGCTAATTGCTGTAACTGGGTTTTTTTGTTTGTCTTGTGCACACAATCTTTCTAGCTGTCTTATGTGCCAGTTCCTTTTGGTCTGACATGCTGTTGCTCTACTGACATCCAGTGGTTCTGACAAGTTGCCCACAAAACCTTTTTGTTGTCTGGTTTCATGCCTCTCTTTATCTAGCTGTCTATCCACGAACTGGAGGACCCACTGGACCTTCGCTACCTGCTGGTGATGAAAGGAGCTCCAGAACGCATCCTGGAACGCTGCTCCACCATTTTGATTAAAGGCCAGGAGCTGCCTCTGGACGAGCAGTGGAAAGAAGCTTTTCAGACGGCGTACATGGATCTGGGAGGACTGGGAGAGAGAGTGCTGGGTTAGAAAGTTTTTCTTTTAACCCTGACCTTATCCTTTGTTGCCATAATGATCTGATGCAAAATGTGAATATACTGCAAGTGTTTTTCTCTATTCCTCCTCTCCTGCCCTCACAGGTTTCTGTCACATCTACCTTAATGAGAAGGAGTTTCCTCGTGGCTTTCAGTTTGACTCCGATGAGATGAACTTCACCACCTCTGGACTGTGCTTTGCTGGTCTCATCTCAATGATCGACCCTCCGAGAGCCACTGTACCTGATGCAGTGATGAAATGTCGTACTGCTGGCATCAGGGTGGGTTCAAATAGTTTCATAAACTTCTTCGAGATGGTTATGATTTCTAAAAATATACTGATACAAAGGCAGCCAGAGTTGTGATTTTGGTTCCTGAAGACATTTCACCTCTCTTATGAGAGGCTTTTTCAGTTTTAAATGACCAGAGGAGAGTTTCAGGTATTTATTCTCTCCCTTTAAACACACAACTCTGGACCTGTTGACGACCCAACACAACTGAATGTGTAAATGGTTGTGAATCAGCTTGGGGAAAGACCTCAGGACTGCTGTACCCAATAAGTGGTTCTAGGGGAGGGGTGATGTATTCTACTGTTTTACTGCCTTCAGAGTCTGAATAACAAAGGTTTTATTGCCAAGTAGGTTTTCAAATACAAGGAATTTGACATGGTGTTTTAGTAAACAATAAACAGTAACGTATAGATCCAGAAAGTGTTGCCAGTCAGTTGGCAGTAAATGAGATGATGCCAACATTACCTGCTATTGACCTTTCTGTAGATTCCAGTTACCATGACAACCTAAAGTTTCAAGATATAAAAAAATTTGAGTCTCAAATATAGATATAAAAGAACCAATGCTGAATGAGTTTTCTATTTTGTTTATGGTTCAGTCTCTTACTGATATTTTAATATCTTAGAACTTCAGGTTGTCATGGTAACTAAAGACCATCCAATTACAGCACTGGCAACAGCAGCAAATGTTGGTATCATCTCAAAAGGCAGTGAAACAGTGGAATATATTGTCCCTCCCCTCGACTCCAAAGGCACCACATATTAGGTTCTTGTAATGCAGTCCTGAGATTCCTCCCCTGGCAGTTTCACCAGCATTAACACGCCAAGTCATGTGAGTCGTTGATAGGCTGTGAACCATGACAATAAACCCCTGGGTCGAAATGTCTTCAAGAACCAAAAAGAAGTCTTCTTGCCTTCTACTGAAGCACAAATACCTGGATGACTGAGAATCTACACAGACTATCACTTCTTTCACTAGCAAGGACAACACCATCAGTTTGAAGCTTGATTGTTTGTTGGATGCTAATGAGCGTCAAGTTAGTGATGACTGAGTTGAGCTGATGTAGTGTGAGGAAAAGCTTAGTAGGAGATCAGTGGCGGCTCCCAGGTCAGCGGACCCCCAAGGAAATGGAGAAGACAGGAAGAGGAGGCAGAAGTAAAGAGGGGGTGGGTAAGGCACAAGAAACAAGGACGAACAAGTGGGACGGGCAGAGTAGTATGTATAGACGTACGACAGGAAGGGGAGTGGTTGAGGTGTAGTCCTTCTCCTGAACCTCAGATTTTATCTCCATTTAATGTGTAACTCACTCATCATTAGTGTTTCTTATGTTTACGTTCCTGTCTCGTAACTGTTTTGTTTCTATGTTGGACCTTCAGGTTGTCATGGTGACCGGAGACCATCCAATTACAGCGAGGGCAATCGCAGCTAATGTTGGTATCATCTCAGAAGGCAGTGAAACGGTGGAAGACATCGCCCAGAGGAAGCGCATACCTGTCGAACAAGTCAACAAGAGGTGTCCGCACTCTAAGCAATCCTCATATCCTGCGCGCACGTGTCCATCTATGCATTGTGAGTAACTCTCTCCATCTGTGTGCAGAGATGCTCGTGCTTGTGTGATCAGCGGTGGTCAGCTGAAAGAAATGAGCAGTGAGGAATTGGACGACGCTCTGCGGAACCATCCTGAGATGGTGTTTGCGAGAACGTCCCCTCAGCAGAAACTGATCATCGTGGAGAGTTGTCAACGTTTGGTAAATGCACAGAGATGCCTGATTGCATTTATTTAAACATGATATGCATCTAAAGATTTCCATGCACATAACTTTAAGGATAGGCACTACAAAGCTTATATAGTGTTTTGAAGTGCTCCCTGAGGGGGGTTGTGAATAGAGAAGCAGCAAGGGAAGAGGTTGGTTTGCATATATTCATAGATTCAGACTTGTGATGGATGTTTTTGTCTTTCATCACCGCAGGGCTCCATCGTGGCTGTAACAGGTGATGGCGTGAACGACTCTCCTGCTCTTAAGAAGGCTGATATTGGCGTCGCCATGGGGATCGCCGGTTCAGATGCCGCCAAAAACGCTGCAGACATGATCCTGCTGGACGACAACTTTGCTTCTATTGTCACTGGAGTGGAGCAGGGTGAGGATTTAGAGGAAGAAATTCTGTGTTTTGATGAAATGTCTCGAATCAATGTCCAGGATTAAGACTCTAAGAGTTGACTGGACTAAAGGGGCGAAATTCAAAGGAGCAAAATCCAGGTTTTTCATTGTTTCGAAGCAAAAATACATGCCCTCTGTGTATCTAGAGATCCACAAAATATGAGAAGAGACCATTCTTTTCATTTGTTTCTTTTCTCCATCGATCATAAAGTGAGTCTCTGATTGAGGTGTTCACATTTCAGGGGATTTCAACATGTAATAGCGAGACTGGATATGTATTGCAGATATCTATAATTTAATTCTTCCTCGTCAAAAACAACATTCTAGATATCCATATTATTGTTATTCCAGGACAAATGACGTCACGTCTACTAATTATGTGCATAGGGTTTCTCAGGTTTCGATAACCGCAAATATTATTTTGACAAGTCTAAACTGAATTACAGAGTCTGTAGTTCGGAATGATGTCAACAGTATCTGGACTAGTGAGAATGACATTGTTGACACCTGTAATTCTAATTCCGGATAGTCAAACTCAGCTAGTAATTTAAACAACTTGCCGTATGTTTAGATCTGCAGTTGGTTTTGATGTCCCAACAGGTTGCAAACCTTTATGGGACCTTGTAAAGATGCATTCTGTAGTAAAATGTAATAAAAGTTGGTCCTAGGTGTGAGGTCATTACCCCAGTTTGTTGCCAAGGATGTCTTTGTTAATGAAAATTGTGTTAATGGCTCGTATGCAGAGCATGAGTGAATAACAAAAAGAGCTAAATCCAGTTTTTTAAAGGATGCAGCATGTTTGATTTGTTCTGTACTATATTCTGAACAAGATAAAGTACATGAAGCTCTCTTGCTGAGAGGTCTGTTTATGTGCGTCTACAGGTCGTCTTATCTTTGACAACCTCAAGAAGTCCATCGCCTACACGCTCACCAAGAACATTCCCGAGCTGACTCCGTACCTGATCTACATCACCGTCAGCGTGCCTCTTCCTCTGGGCTGCATCACCATCCTCTTCATCGAACTGGCCACTGACATCGTGAGTAATCGCGTCATTAGTAGCGACTCTGTGAGGAAGCAAAATTATGGTCATTACACTATAACAGGCGATGATTGTGTCTCACACCCGCGACACCAGACTCGCTCTTAACAGCAGGTGTTTCAGTGATATTAATAGTTGATTAGCTGCATCATTACGCTCCTCACTCCCAGATCTAATGTACAGTGTTTGTTTATTCCCCTCTCTGCTGTAGTTCCCCTCTGTGTCTCTGGCTTATGAGAAAGCAGAGAGCGACATCATGCATCTGAAGCCCAGAAACCCTCGTCGCGATCGGCTGGTGAACGAAGCTCTAGCTGTGTACTCGTACTTCCAGATAGGTGAGGATAGATAAGTGACTCTATATGCACCAATTTGTACCTTCTGGCATCAATGAATGGTGGAAATGTCTTTATTTACTTAGAGGAAAACACAAAATGCCAGGCGACAATTCGCAATATAGTGGAGTACATATGGATGTAGTTATGTTTTCTACAATAGATTTGATGGTTGTATGAGCTCGTAATCTACCCCTAAGACATTCCCACTGTTGCACCCCTGTACAGTACAAAAGATAACGCTTCTAACACTCAGGATACCTCTGTAGGAGGCCGATCCACTGCTCCATATACTCACCACATACTTCTAAAATAGCACTGACCCATTTTTCTCTTTCTCGGTTTTAGGAGCCATCCAGTCTTTCGCAGGTTTTACAGATTATTTCACCGCCATGGCCCAGGAGGGCTGGTTTCCACTTTTATGCGTCGGCCTGCGGTCCCAGTGGGAGGACGTGCACCTTCAAGACTTACAAGACAGCTACGGACAGGAATGGGTCAGTTTAAGCTGCGGATACAAACAGCAAAACATCCACCCGAGCTTTTTTCATCACCATACGACCCGTTAACGTCCGCTTTATTCCCTCTCTTCTGCTCGCAGACCTTCAGTCAGAGGCTGTACCAGGAATACACCTGCTACACCGTGTTTTTCGTCAGTATAGAAATCTGTCAGATCGCCGACGTGCTCATCAGGAAAACTCGGCGTCTCTCAGCGTTCCAGCAAGGCTTCTTCAGGTCAGCAAAGATCAAGAAAGTTTATGCATGCACCCGTGTTGCTAGTTCTTGCAGTCACATCAGCTAAAAATACCCCTAATGTAGCTACTTTTGCACTAAGAGTCATGAAAATGGCAAAATCCAAAGATTGTTTAGTCACTTTTCAGGTTATTTTTGGGAGCCAAACCAACAAAATACATACATTTAATTAGACAGTGACCAAAAAAAGATTAGCTTTTCCTCTAAACCAGAAAATAAGACTATCTGCATGCTGCGATTATGTTTTTGTTCAATGTCACTGTGGAAACTTGCAGCTCTGTTACGATTGTGCAAAAACTATGCCGTTTTTTTCAGTCATCCAGTCATCTTGTATGGTAATGTTTGTTTTTTCTGTGTGCAGGAACCGAGTCCTGGTGACCGCTATAGTTTTCCAGCTCTGTCTGGGTAACCTGTTGTGTTACTGCCCTGGAATGCCGAACATCTTTAATTTCATGCCCATCAGGTGAACGCACAAAGTCTCATTTATTTGCTCGTCTTATAAAAAAAGCTGACCTGGAAGGAGAAATTGGTCAGTAAGGTAGAAAAAACTAATTTCAAGGGACACATGATGATATTTCACACACATCGTTGCTAAGTTTAATATTAAATGCTGTGTTTTTTTCCTCTCTCTCCAGGGTCCAGTGGTGGTTTGTTCCTCTCCCATACGGTATTTTAATCTTTGTCTATGATGAGATCAGAAAGCTGGGAGTCAGAAGAAATCCAGGAAGTAAGATGAAACTCTTTGCATCCATTCTTCAGTCACCGTTAACATCTCTGCACCCATCAGTCTCCATTAATCTGTGCTTTGTAATCTCTCAGGTTGGTGGGATCAGGAATTATACTACTGAGACTGGAGAAGCTCCTCCATTCATTCATTCATTCATTCATTCATCCAACCACCTGCATGAAAGCATCATTCATCAGAGTGCTCCAGAACAAGACAGCTTCACCCACTTCATCATTCATCCGTGTTGCTTTGTGATCCAAGTATTTATAGCTTAAACCGTCTTTTGGCATTACAATAATATTTAAGACGAATTACCTCCTTTAAACAATCATCACCTACAGTCAACATCCAGTAATTCACACAGATTTGTTGTGTTCCACTAATAAAGAATTTAAAGACTGTCAACACCTTCACATTAATGGCTGCAAGTTGTTTTGTATTTATTTGGCTTCATGTGTGTTTTGTTGAAGGTTCCATGTTTGCATGTCGTTGAGTTCTTTGCCAGAATAATTTGGAATCCACAAGTGGAACCTGTTTTTTTTAATCATAGCACATGGAATTCACAGTTAGGACGGTTTACCTGGCAGAATTTCTCAACTCATTAGGTACACCAAAAGGCTTCATGCCTAAGAATAAACAGATTAGACAGATTTAAATACCATTTATAAATTGAGAACAGCTCTAAAATGTGTAGAATTCACCCTCAAATTGTTCACATCCATGCCAAACTTTGGATTTATAGTGAATTGACGTGGGGGAAAATAAGGACTTTGACACTGATCGCCGAAGAAGGGTATGAATATTTTTGGACATGGCATTTTAATAGTAAAAGCGTTAAAAGAACTACAACATCTTATCTTTAGTTACTTGTTTGTACCATTTACAGCTTGAATAAACCTACTGGTCACAAAAAAAGTCCAAATTAGGCATGGGTATGAATAATTTTGGCCCTACCTGTAGACTCAAAGTTAACTGTCGACCTGTATTTAAACAAAAAAATCAGTGAAACGGGAAGCTTGCATCTTTATGGAAGCAACAGAAAGTAAGAATACACACTCGTGCACCATGCGTACATGTAAAAATCAGTGGTTGACAATTTAAATTACGGTATTTAAATATTGCACTGCTGTTGTCACATCAACATCAAAGCTCTTAAAACGTACAGAAACATCCTTCTCTTCCATAAAACGTCATCTTCAAGACCGCTTCTAGCACTTTGTGTCTTCAGCTCTTGATGTAAAATCTGAATTAGCATTTAAATCTTGCTACAAGTGCGAAAAAAACAAACTTTTCCATGGACATCCTTCTATTTTCCATATTTTTCATCTTCTACTGCCCGCAGGATGATCTTACCGTCACAGTCAAACACCCAAAAGGCAAACATTTATTTATTTGTTCGTTCTCATCAGTGTCTCTCCTCGTGCTCCTCTCTCGCTTCACGTCCACCCACCTCTTTTCCTTCCACTGCTCCCTCTGTCTCTTTTTGTTCTTTATTCCACCTTCCAGATGGCGATCTTCCCATCGCGGCGTGCGGAGCCGCTCAGGACGTATCGATCCTCGGCGGAGCACAGCGTCTGGATGCTGTCTGAGTGGGCCTGCAGCTCCTTCTCCACCGTGTGGCTCTGAGGGTCGACCACCAACACCTGACTCCTCAGCTGACCGTCGCACTCGCCTCCGACGCTGCTGAGACCACAGCAGCCCACCCAGATCTGAGAAGGATATCAAGGAAAGGTAGAAAATGATGAGAGAAGGCCAAGTGTTTGAGATGGTGGGCGGCAACAACATTTAAAGCAGAAAAACAGCTGTGATATATTTTGATATATGGAACTCATTGTGTTTCCCATGTTACTGTTCTCACAACTTCCCTCACTGTGGTTCATTTTTCACTGCAATATAAAGTCCTGCCCCTCTATGGAAACAGTCCAACCATGACAAGAAGTAGATCTTGCAACTGCCTTTAGTGCAGTGTAACAGTTACAATTCCACAAATCATAAAAAGGATCAATAAAAAGTTGAATTTATTTATTTTTACAAAATTGAAAGAATCTGAAATCAACATGTTCAGTATTTTTCCATTCCCACAGGTGTTACCAATACTGGAATAGTGACTCTACATACTACAGATATTTTACTGCATGTTTAATTAGCTTCCATACTTGTCTCCTCTCTGCTCTGTGAAAGCACAGCCTGCAGTTCAGCCCAAAAACTCTCCGAATTTTTGTCACGTGACTGTTAGTTGCAGCTGAGGCAGTCATTGATTTTCGGTAGCAGTCAGGAGCGCAGAATTTTTATTTTTTTACAAAATGAAATTAGAGCACATGCAATATTTTTGGCAATCTTTTCAAACACAACAAGTAGAACTAGAAAAGCACTCGGAGAGTGCAGACCTCCGTCAAGCAGCTCATTCCCAGAATCCTTCAAAAAACATTCCTGTATCCAGACGGTCATCCAGAACATCCCCAAAATTTAATCATCTGTCCTTTGTCCTATTATCAACACATTCCTGAAAATTTTATTAAAATCCGTTCATAACTTCTGAAGTTATCTTGCTAACAGACGGACAGACAAACAGATAAACACCGTCAAAAACTTTACCTCCTGCGTCCTGTCGAAGGGGAGGTAAAAAACTGATTTTGATGTAAAACCACAAAGTTAAGCATAGATTTGGTCACGTTTCCCAACATAAAAGCACATCAGAGATAAGCAGATAAAGTATCAAGACTTGAAAATCGGATGTTTTTCTCTGTTTTTCCAGTTTCTGGCTCTGATAAATGGTATAATTTTATAATTGTACAGAGAAAAGAAAGGAAACATGCCACTGTTGGATTTTCGTGCTCCGTGAGTTAAGCCTGCTCTTGTCCGTATATGTGGCACAACCTGCTGTTTAAAAACACTACAATGATCTAATCTTGCACATATATATACAAATAACATAAATATTAGATACCGCTGTAGTTGGTTTATTTTTCTCAAGTTTTTGAATTTTGACATCTTCGATTTGGTTAATTTTCCTAACAGAAATGCACATCACACAAGGTTAATTCGAGGACCTATAGAAATTTGAAAATTTGACAATTATTTCTGTTTTTTCAGATTTTGGCTCCGATAGATGGTGTAATTTTGGCTTATTCATCAAAGATTACATGTCTTTTAAACACACCAGTAGGTTTTGGGGTTCAGAAGGTTGAAGCTTTAATTAATATCTTCATTATGAATTATTCTGCAGATTATTTTCTTTATTGTTTTGTCTGAAAATATCAGAAATTATGTAAAACATGTGCTTCAACAGGCATTATTAATTCTTGATAATAGTTCACACATTTCATTAGATCTTTTATCAACATCAGTCACAATAATAGATGATAAATGAAAACATACCAGATAGTTTTGTGGACTGACATGTGATGGCAGCTCACCTGGTCTTTGACTCGGATCATGCAGGTGACTCCTGAGGTTGCTGGCAGGGAGATTCTTTTAGGTGGATGCCTGTGGTTGTTTGTTTGCCAGAGACACAATTCCACTGAGTCTGCACAGCCGGTCCACACCTGCCCTCGCTGGGACAAACACAGCAAAGTCTACAGTCACAGGTGTGCCTCTAAAACAGTGGTTCTCAACTGGCGGGTCGGGACCCAAAAGTGGGTCGCGAAGCCATTTTTAGAGGGTCGCAGAAACATGCCCCCCCAAAAAGTAGTGGTATAAAGTCTTTTATTTTAAAGGACGTGTTTCTTATGACACAGTTTGCTTTCAATAGCAGGATATTTAGTGGTGGTGACACCAGTAGTTGCCCATTTTTAACCTCTAGATTTGGTTCTGCCAGCTTATTGGAGAAATTTATGCTAAAACGTCCCAAAAATATACACAAATGTGCTCCAAATCTGTCAAAATGAGCCAAAATATGCCCAAAACTTGGCAAAAGCGTTCAAATATACCAAAATTAGCAAAAAAAATAGGCCAAATTTTTCCTAAATTGTATCAAAATGTGTTGAGACTACACCCAAATAAACCTTTATTTGTTAACAAGAACAGCAAACTTCAAAAATTTGGGTCACGACCATTAATAATAGAGACTTAGTGGGTCCTGAGGCTGGACCAGTTGAGAACCACAGCTCTAAAACATACTGTACACACACAACATGAAGCACTGAGAGAAAGTCTTCATAGCAGTAAAAGTACAATACAGCCTGTCCGGATACTAAGATACTCTCATGACTTGCTGTTTGCACATCAGACTGAATGACTGACTCACTGAAACACTGAATGGCCGCCCACCACCCTAATCGTTTGACGTATTAGCTGAGGATTGCAACGTCACCTCTGGGATGACGACGAAGCTGCTGAAGCTACTGGGCATGCTCCGTAGGTCACTGGGAAGTGTTATTCTTCTCTGTGTTGTCCCGCTTTTTTTCAGTTCCACAATGCTGTCGCCACAACCTGCACAAACACAGACACACACAATGATCATCAGTGACTTTACTGGTTGGCCAAGTGTATTTATAAGTATTATTGGAGACACTATTGGTTTAGTGCAGGCAAACTTTCCTCATTGTTGGCTCATTTTTCACTGCGATATAAAGTCCTGCACCTCTCTGGAGACAGAACAACCATGGCTAGAAGTACAGAGAACTCGAACATGTCTTCTGTGCAGCATGACACACTTATAAGTTGAATTTCTTTCAACATGTACAGCATTTTTCCAAGCGCCCACAGGTACTACAAAGGCTGGGGAAAATGCTGTACACATTTTACAACCTCTACAAACTAGACGTGTTTTACTCTACTCTGCTCATCGACTCCGGAGAGATGTTTCACCGTGCTGAATGTATCTTCCAACCGACTTGCTCGTCTGTATTCATTTTATTGATCAAGTATGTTTTATTTACACATCCTGCAGTTCAGCAGCCAAGAAGTTCTTGAATTTTCAACACGTGACTGTTGGTCGTAGCTGAATCCTTGTTGGCTTCTCAGTTGTGTCGAGGAGCCCAGAATTTTTAGTTTTTTTTTACAGAATTTGGTGCAGATGAATTAGATATTTAATTTATTTTTTGCAGAATCTTTAAACTACAGAGAAAATAGTCGCAATTATTTGGTTGAGTTTCTTGACTGAACCATATCACACACAATTAGTTCAAGGACCATCAAAGTTGAAAATCCAACAATTCTTTCTGTTTTTTACTGTTTCTAGTGCTAATAAATGCTGGGATTTTGACCCATCTTTGTGTTTTGGTTGGTTCAGATTGTTAAATTAGGCCAAGATTAGAAATCAAAAGGAGTGCAGCGTGTACTTACAGCACCACAGAGTTCCATCATGGACCTGTATGGACGAGAGACGGTCGCAGCCGATATAAAACTGCCGCTTCACTTTCAGACTGGACGAGTCCCACTGCAGGATCGAACCATCGCAGCTGCAGGAGTACGTCACCTGACTGGCAGAGGCAGGAAATACACATTGAGCCTCGCCTGTTTAATCATTCTATTTAATATGAATGAGAAATAACCACGTCTCTACCTGCTGTGTAGGTCTCTGGTGTCCATGGCGAGGCCGGTCACCTCTTGTCGGTGCTCAGTCAGCTGCTTGTTGCAGGACAAGCTGTGGGTGTCGATGATGTAGATGACAGAGTCCTGAGAACCGATCCACACCTGCTCCTGGACCAATCCCATCATGCAGTTCTGCACAGAGGACAACCTCAATGTCACTTCTTCCAACTAGCACACTCAAAAACCTTATAATTACTGGTATTATGTGTATATTTCACTTTAAATACACAGTACAGTATGCACATTTCACTATGGACACTGCAGGCATTTAAATGAGAAAACATTTTATGAATGTGAATAATTTTGAAATGCACTCAAAATGCATGAATTACCAAAATGCAAAATGCACTTAAAAGCATTAGTTTAATCAGAACATTACCTTCAGTTACAAGGGCATAAAATTGGAAACTAACAGCCTGCAGAATAATGTTCAGATCTTATAGCTGCATAAAAAGTATACAGACATATTGGCTTACAACTAAACTGCATTAAAAACTGAACTGATCCAGTACTGCACTCTTATCATGTAGCTGGACTCAAGATGTACTAAAAATATCCTTAAATTGATGCAGATATCCTTCGTCTTACTCCATACATCATCAAAACCTGGTGACCAACAGTTACCACAACGTTTTTCAACTATGCAGGAGAACTTTCCATGGCAGAAAAACAGACTTTGATTCGTGAAATCCGTGCATATCCCTTTAAAATAGCTCCACGTCTGCTCTCACCACTTGCGACTCTCCGACCTGGATGCAGGCCTGCAGCATGGACCAGCTGGCTGCATCAAACACCACCACTCTGCCTCCGCTGAGAGCCACCCACAGCTTCGGGTTCATCTCGGCCTCCGAGTCATTGCAAGTCAGCTGACCTGAAATAAGAGACGAGGGGTGGGAGCTGGTTATATGCAGGAAAAACATATTTCTCAGGACCGAAAACATTTGAAACGTCTTCTTTGAAACAGTGTCAACAGATAAAGATGATATACTTTTTCCAGCCATTTAATATGCAAATATATCAACAGATGTACAATTATTCTGTAAGTAAGTAACTACACCCTTGGCATCAGAAGCTACTATTACCCTTTTTAGCAGAAATACACCGATCAGCTACAACATCATGACCACTGACAGGTGAAGTGAATAACATTGATCATATTGGTACTATGTGGTGTTCTGATGGAAAACCTTGGATTTTAACATCCATGTTGATCAGACTTATACTCCCAAATAAACATTGTCCCACAACAAGCACACTCCTTCATGCAAATGGAAATCCCAAATGTCACTGGCCTACCCCTGCAGGAAAATGCACCCCACCACATGGAAAAAACATCAAACAATCAGGAACATGTTGAGGATCATGACAATGGCCCAACATGTTGATCTGACCTCCAAACTTCCTACACCCCATTGTGATCAAGCATCAACAGGATGCAGTGGAACAAGTTTGATTGACAGAGGCCCCACTGCACAAGCCAGAGTACCCAAAGGATCCAGTGCCAACGTCCTGGTTCCAGACCCCATAGGACACCCTGAGAGGTCCTCTTGTCCATGTCCAATGGTTCAGAGCATTTTTTAGCAAATAAGGGGGACCAACACAATATTGGGCAGGTGGTCATAATGTTATGGCTGATCGGTATATGTTCTTGTAGGCACTTTGTTGACATTTCTGACCACTCTTCCATGCAAAGCGGCTTCAGTTACAGTATGTTTGAGAGGTTTCTTGCATCTACTGCCCATTCAAAAAAGTCAACAAATTCCACTACTTTTTCACATGATCGTACAAGCCTTTTCACTCCTGCAATATAAAGTCCTGCACCTCTGTGGAAAGAGTCCAACCATGGCCAGAAATAGAGAGAGTTCAAAAATGTCTTCTGTGCCATATGATACAGTTACAATGCCATTAATCGTAAAAAATAAAAAGAAATCACATAAACTGAAAAAAACTGGGATCAGCATGTACATTGTTCCACATGTCCAATACTAAAAACAGAATCTGTTGAAAACTTTTAATTTATAGCGATTTTTTTCCAAACGACACATGTGGAATAAAGGGATTTTGATTAAATATTATGGTTTTAAGCTTAGATTTTCTCATTTTTCCTGACTGACCCACACATCACACACAATATTTTCAAGCACCGTCTGAAAGTTTAAAATATGCAGATTTTTTCTGTTTTGACAGTTTCTGGCTCTGGTAAACGGTGTAATTTTGGCATTTTTTAAAACATTAAATCATTAACATGTCTTTCAAACCCACCAGCAGGTTTCAGGGTTCAGAGGGTAGCCTGTTGTAATAAAACAACAAAAACAACAAATCAACGCACAATTTACATCACAAAATACTTCAGCCTGTTCTGCAGCGCTGCTCCAACCTTTATCACTCGTCATAATGTTGTTTATCTGCTCTGTTTATTGCTTCGTACTCGGTTCTCTCTTCACACTCGATCAGCAGTTTGCAGAAGCTTTTGTTCTCTTCCACGCTGTAAACAAATCTAACAAGACAGACCTTATCCTGCCTGTTAACCACAGCACAGCACGACTAATGGAGGCTGCATGGATGGGTTCAACTGACGCATCTATTTCTGTACAAGCAGTACCACAGTGTACATGTTTGTACAGTTTTTCACATGTTTTACTGTCTTATGTTGCTTGTTTATGTCATTTCCAGCCAGAAGAAACCCTGTTGGTCAAATAAAATGACAGTCTAAAGATAATAAAACTGGTATTTTTTGCTCATTTACTGTCATGTGCAATATTTCAGACCCCAGCGTTGACAAAACATGTCCATAAAAAACGCATCAGTGTCCACATATTAGCATATTTTCAGGCTAAAATACACAGCATGAAGAAATACCACTGCAGACTGATACCTGGTGTGTAGAGCAGCACGTGTACAGTCTGAGGTTCAGCCAGGTCCAGTGACGGGTTGATCTTGTGTTTCAGAGTCTCTGAGGTAGTTTTCGGCACCATCATGGGAACTGGACAGAAAAAACAACACAATGAGGCAGAGAAATGTTATCGTGTAGTTGCATTTTGATTTTCTGGCATCATAGTTTGCCAATAAAACTCATTTCAACTGAATTGAGAAAGAGATTTTAATTAATCATGCATACTTCTTTCATGTAATGCTTTAGCAATACTGTACATGCATATATTCAAGCTAGTAAAGCTTTTTGATTTGAACTGCGAGGAAAGGAGAAATACACAAAGAATCTGAACTTGGACAATAATTTTCTAAAAATGCAAAATATTTTCCCGTTCCAGACACTCAACAGTGAGGACTGGATGCATTTCTTTGTATTCTGAAATAATGAATTGTACATTTTTAACCTTCAGACTGCTGTTTGCACAGCTGCAACTTCGTAGTTAGAGGTTGCAATGATCACTTTTTGTGCCGTTTAATTGGTTTACATGAAAACCAGCCATGTGTACATGATGTGAGCTCACAGAACAGTATCCATGAGTGGAAAACCATCCTTGTTAAGTAGTATATCTGCTCCAAATGTACAAATGTGGTCCCACAGACACAGATGTAAGACGAGCATCACTGGAACCTGTGTCACTGTAGGACTTTCCAGCAATAAAACATCATCATTGATTTGTTAATTACACTTTGGTTACATTTTGTATTATTAACCTGAATATGCAAAGTAACTAGTTATTAAAGCAATTAAATAAATGTAGTGGACTAAAAAGTACAATATTTTCCTCTGAATTTTAGTTTAGCAGAAGTATAAAGCAGCAAAAAATGGAAATACACAAGTACAAGTACCTCTAAAATGTATTTAAACACAGTGCTTTTGCAAAAGTATTTAGTTATTGTACACAACTGCCCTCTGATGTATTTGTACTAATCCACAAGTATGTTTTGGCCACATGTGTTCACCTATGTTCACATGTTTTGAGACTAATTAAACACAATATTTTTTTGCACTGCTCTCAGAAACAGATAATTAAGACAACGATCAAAAAATGCTGTCAGATTCACAATAGAAATATAGATAAATAGATGGTTTATCTGATTTAATCATCAACTATGCATTCACGTATGTTTCTTTAATAAAAAAAAAGCATAAATAAATCAGAAGAAGCAGTACAAAGCCGAGCGAGTCCAGACCTTCGTGTTTGATCTTATCAAAGTAAGCCAGCTTTGAAGCAGCAGCGATGGACCTCTGACTCTGCAGGCAGCGGGTGACGGCATCCATCAGCAGGACGTTGGTCAGAGCCTGGGCCATGTACTGAGGGTCCTGCAGAGACACACAGAGAGTGAAATGTGTACAGTAAGTGATAGTGCAGTAACAGATAGACAGTTAAGCACAAAATGATTCATAGTCATGCCAAAAATTTGATTCGTAGTGAATTTATATTCTCAATAGGTGTCCTCTGACTGCAGATGACATAAACATTGTGTTAGAGATGCTAATGATGAATCTGATGCAATAGAACATGGTAGAAATGACCAGCAACACTGTGCTGCTTTTTAAACTTGTACTTCTTAGTTGTATTTTTTATAGTATTTACATGTGTGTTTTTTAGGAACTGTATTTTTATTTAACATACAAAGACATTCCCTGACAACATCACAGAATACGTATGACAGTGCAAAAAACAAAGCCCAATAAGGGGAAAAAGAAGAAAATAAAATTGAATAAATAACCCTGTTGGGGCCCAGAAAGCTTGATAATTTCAATGAATGAAAAATAAATAAATGGACAGTCAAGACATTACAACATAGTGTGGGGTTCCCCTCAGTTAGAGAGGTATCTTGCTATAGGCAGCCACCTCGTCACAAAGACATCAGCACTTGAAGCCTCCATCCCATACACCTCCCTCAACTTCTGTTTCCACTGTGCCACTGTAGGCGGCTGTGGATTTGTCCATTTTATTGCCACGATTTTCCCAGCAGTCATCAAGAGTATATGTGACAGGTGCTTTTGCGTCCCTGGTGTACATGTCTTCAGGAGTTAGATCTAAAAGAAACTGACTTGGGGTGAATAGTAAATTTATCTCCCTCTTTACCCCCCTTCCAAAAAGGAAGTATCACTGGGCAATCCCAAAATATACGTGAGTGATCGCCGACCATTCCACATTTTCTCCAACAGTATATTGCAGTATTTATGTGTTTTTAATGTTATTATTTCCATTTTGCACGGTACTGGGGCTGGCATTTCTCTTTTTATGTACACAAATACACATATAAAAGGCAGTAAATGAATCTTGAATCATACAGACGCTGCTTTTTCTCAAACCTTTGTGATAACTCCAAGGGGTAAGAATAGTTATTGACATGGCGTTTTCAGTAAAAATGTAGAAAAGGTTCATATTTTTTAGTAACGCAATGACATAACTGCCTTTTATCACTTGTTTATGCCATTTCCAGCCTGAAGAAACCTACTGGTGAAACAAAATTTCACTATAAATCAAAATCTGGCATGGGTATGAATAATCAGCAGCACGTAACACTTCATAACTGTGCAACTCTGACCTATAAACTTGGGGCACAAGATGCAGTTTGTGTTTAAAACAGGGATGTTATTATTCTAGTTGTGTGTTATCATCGCTCTAGTTTGTATTCATGCAACACTGCAGCAGCGTAGCTCCAGGCCGTACATTCCCCCCTACAGCTGTGCAGTTTATGATGTGTCTTTTTGGCCTCAAATCCTTTTGTCGTTGGACTGAAGCACCGCTGCTCCTTCTGAGGTCGGTTCTGTTTGAAGGGTTTTGCAGACTTCACCTTGTGTTGATCTGCCATCTTGCGTCCGGCCCACATCTCTTTGACCACCAGGTTCCAGAGCTCAGTCTCCGTCTTCAGGTTGGCTTCGAACGCCTCGGGCCTGCCGGAGGTCTGGATGCGAAGGGAAG
The DNA here is from genome assembly GCA_024666655.1 of Dascyllus trimaculatus. Taxonomy (NCBI): domain Eukaryota; kingdom Metazoa; phylum Chordata; class Actinopteri; family Pomacentridae; genus Dascyllus; species Dascyllus trimaculatus. The sequence continues at coordinate 6,986,070 of CM045451.1, read as the reverse complement.
GGATACGAAGGAGCAGAAAGGGAGCTGTGGCGATCTTCACCTCCTGCAGAGAGACGAGGGTGAGGGGCGTTAAACTGGAGAGAGATTGATCGTGACCGATTGCGAGAAACTGATTTGAGACGTTTTGACCTGGATGTCTCTGAACTTTGCGATTTCCAGGAAGCCTGGTCGTCCCTCGGTGAGCAAAAACAGGCGTTTCTGCGTCATGGCGATTTTACCGACGCCTAGGGAAGTCTTGACGCAAGATGACAACATGTAGACGCATTCGCTGTAGTCGAGGTGGTCGATGACCTCGGAGGGGAGGCTGACGTCTTGAGCTTCAGCTTCGGCCTCCTTCCAGAAGGTGTAGAAGATTTTGAAGAGTTTAGGGTCGACCTTCTGTGGCTGACCTGGGACAAAGAAGAAGAAGAGGGGGAAAACAGACCAACATATAGACAAATATGAGCTAAGAAATGTCCACGAACCTGCTAAAAGGGCCACATTAGCTCCACATCTATCTCAGAATGGGGTCTATTGTTCCTCATGTGTTACTAAATGACCATCTGGATTCACAAACATCCAAACAGGAACTCCAAGACAGGAAGTACAAAGTCGTTTTTTCTTCCATCTCGCCATGCAAGATTGCATTTCACGTCGGATAAAAATCAAAACAAACATGAGGAAAACTGTGTTGAGAAAACAGTTTTAAAGAGAGTTCAGTGTGTACAGTGGAGTCCAGCACCATGAACGGCACATCTAAATTCATTTTATGGCCTTTAGCACATGACATGATCTTGTTTTTTCCTGTCATGTCTTTTTGCTGATACAAATGGAGTCTGTTTTCCGTTGACAAACTAATTCCACAAGTTGAAACCTAATTTAAGATCTCTAAAAAGGGACAGTGTGGATATCTGCACGTATCTGCAATTCACATTACAGATATGTGCTGCTAAAAAGTAGAAATATGTGATGGGAAACACGTTAAAGGTCAAAGTCCTGAAAGAATGATGACGTGGAGATCGGAAATACTCCAAATTACAGATATCTGCAATACATATCCAGTCAAGCTATTGATCGTTAAACTGGCTCTCCATAGTGCAGCAGTTACTTATTTAACCATTAGACGCCAACTTTGACAATTTACCGAGTGGTGTGGTGCAGTTTTTTTAAAGCTTTTCATTGAAGCAGCTGATGAAAGCGATGACAACAAACCAAAGCGGAAAAAGTCCTGACTGTACATTTACAACTCTGAAAAAGACCTGGGCAGGTTCTTTTATAATCTGTGTGCTGGTTTGACTGTACTTTAGTTCTAAAGCTAGTGTTAAGTCATGATTATACTCTACTACAGACGTGCACACAGGCAGCTGCAGACACCATGAACATGTAGCTGTTATTATACTACTTTCCTAGTCTATAGTTCCATTCATGTGCAGTAGGTTGTACTGTGTATTCTGTGCATGCACACTGCTACCCTACATCATGAGCCAGTATTACCACTGGTCTTACGGTACATGTCCACAGGATCCATTATTTATACGCTTCCTAATCACTGTCTATATAACGAGCCCTGCAGTGCATTCTGGTAGAGTTGTGATGCATTTTGAGAAACGTGGCTCCTTGTCTGCTACCCTTTTGCATAGCGGTGAGGTCTTTCCTGCTTTTTGCAAATCACTGGTGTCCACCTGCCACTCCAGAAAACTCCAGACACGCTTTCAAACTAACAGTTGCCGAACTAAAATAAAGACAGATGTATTGGTTTCTGGTTAAAGAGCACCTGTCAGTCTTCTATCCTGCATTGCCAAGCCATACTCCAATCTAGCGTCTAATTTTATCATCCTCTCATGTCTGTGAGAGTCTGCACAAACCCCTATCCTATCCTACGAGGGCAAAAGTGTACATGCTTGGTAAAATTGTGTGCATGCACAGAATACATAAAGACACACTACTGCACATTAATGCAAAGGAGTCTTCAAAGCAGCTACATGTCCATGGTGTCCACAGCTGTCCGTGTTTGTATCCACATGCCAGTATAATCAAGGCTTTATACTATCAGTATCCAGTGTCGACAAGGGTTTGCAAGGGTACGTGTGACATAGATTTCCTCATCTTTCTCAGGCCCTGTTCACACGTAGCCAGGTGTCTCACAAAACGAAGATGTTTTTCTGCGATTTGTCCTGTCATCCACACGAAAACGCAGATTTACGGCATTAAAAACGATTCTTTTAAAAACCTCCGACCAAAGTGAAGATTTGGGAATTCTCCGTTTATGCGTCTGCATGTGGACGTCAATAACCAGAGTTTTGCGTTTCCAAACGTCCCTGCCTGCGACAAAATATGTTCCTGCGTCACACATGCGACCTGTGTTTACATTGGGAAACAGTATGGATGACCTCACAAGGTTTTTGGCGCCGTTTCTTGTACAGGCGCTCTTTTCTTGCTTGTTTTTACAAGCCCAGATACGGCTTCACATTCAAAACACAGGCGAAGGACGACATTAAGGATGTTTGTTTTCCATCACCTTGCCATTCCACGTCCAAGGCAGGTTCTCTGTCGAAGAAAATAACGCACTTATGCAGTTAGGTGTGGATGAATGTTTTCTCTAAAAACGAGGTGGTGTGTACGTAAGTTTTTTCTAGACAGAGGGGGCAGGATATTCTGTTTTACAAAAACCCGGCTAAGTGTGGACAAGGTCTAAGACTGCAAGGGTTAGCACGGATCCCTCTGCAGATGTTCACGTACAACCCTTAATGTATGACCTCACCGACTGTCCTCACTGCACATGTGCCAGAAAAACAAATGAAGCTCAAAACAAATGCTTGTTATGTGAGACATACAACGAGGTTCTCAGTCATCTACACCTTTATATTTAATCATTAAAAGAGATGGAATTGAAGCAGAACTTTAGAGGCGCTTTGACTTTTCTTTGTACGTTTCCCGTGATGTTCTGAATTCTCCAGATATCCCATGTTAAGTACATCCACTTAACCTGACACACCTCACACGGCTCTAAGCAGCAGCTATGTTTTGTAAAAAGTGCAAAGTCATAGTCGTTCAAAAACATCCACTGGAGCCCTGCGTGCATTACTGTGATCGATGTGACCGTCAGACCGACGCGTACCTACTGCATTATAAATACAGAAACAAACGCGTCTGCTTTCAAAGTGTCCATCAGTCATGCAGAAAACATGAATTGGCCATTAAAGAGTATTAAAGGAGTGGAACAAATCATCTGACGGCTGCTTGAATCCACCACGACTGCAACCACTGTGGTAATCAATTCAAAAGTCTTTTATGTGTTGCTGGTGGAGAAAATCAATCCTGTAAAATCCCTTCTGCGTCCACCATGTCAGATCAGAGCACATCTAATAACAGATCCATGAAAAATGTGAACATTTAGAAATCATTGATGGTGGACTTTGAACTTGAAACAGCACTTTCTAAGGTCCACATTAGATGATTAAACACAATTAATCTATACTGATCCCTAAATTACACACATCAGTCTCGTTGTCCTCACTTACCGTCAGTGAGAGCCTCAAATAAACGGTGGATGGTCGCTAGGTCTTTAACAATCCTGCACTCTTGAACGCAGCGCACGAACTCATCCTGATGCAGCTGCTGACGAGGAAGTTCAAACTTCTTGACGTGGTCATCAGGCTGCACCAGCTGCTTCTCATTGTCTGTCTTTACCTAAAGAGGAAGAAATTTTTAGAGCACTATTTAAAATTCTGATTATAAAGTGCTTTATAAGGCAGGGAAAAAAAAACTGATAAGACGGCAAATAAAAACGCAATTTGGTGGACAGAAACCAGCACAATGTTGGGAAACATAAAAACATTTTGAAAAGAAATAATAGACAGTACAAAGGAAATTTAAACGCAAGGAAACTCAGGAAAGGCTCTCCATTAAAAATACGTTCTAAGAAGAGACTGCAAACTTACTCTTTATACTTACTCTTTATACTTACTATTTACACAGCCTGCAGTTCAGCTGAAAAAGCTCAGCTGCCTAATGGCTTTTCAGTTGTCTTAAGGGGCACAGAATTTTAGGGGTTTTTTGCATTATCTGGTGCACATGGTTCAGTTTTTAAAATACATTAAGAATAAAGCATTTTTGATAAAACATTTCGATTTTAAACTAAGATTTGGTACATTTTCCCGACGGAGCCCCATTTTGCACATGATACATAAAATGATCATTGGAAAGTTGAAAATCCGATTAATTTTTCTGTTTTTTACAGTTTCTTGCGCTGATAAATTATGTTATATTGGTGGGTTTTTTTAAGATAACATGCTTCTCAAAATTACCAGCAGGTTTAGGCAGAAGTGGTTGACCCATTAGGCAATATAGGCAAATGGTAAGGGCGCCGTGGCTTCCTGGGGGCTCCACAAAATCGGGAAGCGTATGTAAATCGCTGATGGAGGAGGGCGCCATATAAAATCTCGCCACATTGGGTCGGGCCGGCTCTAGGTTTAGGAGTTTAGAGTGTTAAAAGGAATTAGTATAATCGTAAAATCTATCGTAAAACGTACTAGGAGTCAATGTAAAGAGGCCTCTCTGGTCTTTCTTCTTCTTCTGTTTGGACACTTTATAAACTCTGTTTTTGAAAGGTGTCATGGAAAGAAAGTTATTATTTATCATTACTATGAAACAGGAGTGACATGATCGTGTCTCTTGATTCTGGTTAATAATCTGGCAGCAGAGTTCTGTAAATTCTATAGTCGATCAGTTATTAGTCAGATTTTTGGTTCAGGCGGGTAAAAAGGCTGATGCAGTGATCCAGTTGTAATAAGATGAAAGGTAGTAAAATGGTCTCTAAGAAGATAAAAGCATGTATTGTACAAGCTTTGTCAATGAATCACCAACAGAGGTAAACATGTCACAGCACAACACAAACCAATAAAAGTGCCAGGTGACTGACCTTGACAATAAGTCTCTTGAGTTCAGGTCGTCTGTGCGCTTGCTGCCTTTCGTCTCGGTGCAGCGAATCCACGAGAAACGTGACCAGGTGTGTGGGGAAGATGGCGGTGTCGGTCTTGTAGAGGTTCTGGAAATCACTCAGAGCGTCCAGCCGCCGCGAACACAGCGTGTTGATGAATCCACGCAAGTAGTAGAACCTAAAATCATTTCAAGTCAGTGGAGTCTGTTGAGTATGCAACTTAAAATAAGATGTTAAGGAGTGCCAGAAGAGCATAAGGATTAAATAAAACTGAATACCTGGCCAGCAGAGCAGAGTTCTCATTCTGGACAGAGAAAATAGCTTTTCCCAGCTGCTGGATGAGCTCACTGTAATAACTTTGGACAGAGTGGAAGGACAGAGATGCTGGGAAGTCTGGCAGTTTGAACACCTTCACAGGCTTAGGAGGTGATCTCAGTGCTGGAGGAGGAAAAAAGGGAATCCAAAGAAAGAGAGAGGTGAGAATATGAAGGAAGGAGGAGGCAAGGACAAAAGACACGGAAGGAAAACCAAACTTCAATCAAGTGCCGTGTTTTAATGGTTATATATCTTTAGAGTCTCACCAGGGTCGGGCACGATGATCCTGGGGATCAGTGAGTTTCTGTGGAAGCTGAGGGTCTGGTCATCTCCCAGGTTTGGGAGGCTCATCCCCAGTCTTTTACTGAGCCGGTTCTCTGTGACGATGACGGAGCTCTTCCTCCTGGCCTGAATCTCCTGCATGGTGGGTCTGCGAGGGACTTCAACCATGGCCTTCATTCTAGAAGACACGTGTTAGAGATAATGGTGTGCTGTCGTCAGCAGACATATATTATTAGGATGCACTCTTTTCAGACACAGGATACGTAACATTTCAGGCTTCATCAGCCCATTCAGATGTAGGCCACTTTTATGTTAATGTTCTAAACAGCTTCATTCAGACGCCACGTCACCATATTTATTATAGTTGGACAGCACAAAAAAGTGAATAAGAAACAACAAATCATGTGTTTTTGCTGTTTTCTCTTTCAACAACAGCCATTTTTAAAGACTTTTAAAACATTTTTTGTCCTGCTTCGGACATACAATAGTCCAGCCTCTCATTAAAAAGCTAAACCTGAACTAATCAAATATAAATCATTTCTATCTCATATCCAAGCTCACATTCTTGTCCACAGTTTTGGACAAAGTAGTTAATAATAATAATTAATAATAATTAATTCCTCTCTGCATTTTGGCCCATCCTAGTTAGGAGCAGTGGACAGCCACAGTGCGGCGCCCGGGGTTAAGGACCTTGCTCAGGGGCCCACAGTGGCCACAGCGGGGGATAGATCCTCTGATCTCCCGATCGGTAGCCCGGGGATTAACCTGTTGCACCACCACTGCCTCACAAGTTCATATGCAGCTTCTGTGCTATTTAGACAACAACCCAGTAACGCACCAATAAACAGCATACTAAGTTTAAACTCATAGCAGCTTATTCATATGTTCAAATAACTAGTAGCCTAGTGTATTCATGATTGCTTAAACAATTAAAATTCTCACCATGTGTGATGCTAATCTAACTACTACTTTTCTCTTTTTTAAGATTTATTTTTGGCCTTTTTTATGCCTTTGTTGGATAGGACAGTTGACAAAGTTGGAAATAGGAGAAAGTGGGGAAAGACATGCAGTAAAATGCCCGAGGTCGGAATCGAACCTGGGACAGCCGCCACGCCTCTGCACTGTAAACAATTAATGACTGTGAAGTGTACTCCACTCACTCTCTCTTCGAAGACATTCATATGGATCCTCCTGCTGTCTGATGCTGCTGGTATTTAAGAAACTCAGAGGAAAGACTCCTACAAACAGCTGGAAGCAACAACTAAGCTTCAGCTCTTGTTAGCATTTTGTCAACGTTAAGTGCGTTTATTATTGGTGAGTCTCATTCATCTGACCTGTTTCAGACTCTTTTTTCATCGCAATAAAGTCGAAATGTGGAAAAAAAATCTCCACAAAAGCGCTTCACCCAGTATGTTGCATAAGTATGCTGCTTATACATGTCTATCTGTTAATGGGACGGCATGTCATTAAGATTTGTTCCAAAGTGATGGGGAAATGTTACTCGGTCCGACCTAGTTAGACTGCCATCTCAACTTCCACAGAAAAGCATGCCGGATGCTCATTTAGACATGAAACTGATGTGTTTAGATACCATCAGATTAATAGAAAGCAGTGCAGGTCTGAAAGGGGCTTCAGTTTCCAGTTTAACATGCACATCGAGATAAAACTACCACAGTCTAATGCAACATCACTGCAATAAATCCTGCCTGAAAATTGCAATGTCCAGTTTTTGTTGAAATTGTGCTGAGCTATACCAAGAATTCTAAATAGTTTGCATTAAACTTTATGAAAATTATCAGTTAGTTTAAGGCACATCATAGAGGTTTAATAACCTACTTCTGCATCTCAGACCGAGTGCTGAGTTCCATTCGAGTGAAGCTGTCCATTTTCTTGTTGAGACGATCCTTGAGGAATGAGTGGAAGATGTGCGTCTCCAACACCTGCAACACAGCAAAGTTAATATTTCTATACGATTTTCCTTTTCCAGCATCCGATGACTGATAATATACATCAGCCACCAGGTTTACCTTCTTGTAAAACAGTTGCTCTGCCGGTTCTCTTGTTTTCAGGAACTCTTCGCTGTGAAACACTCGATGTTCATAGTTCAGATGGCTGCTAACATCCCTGTGAAATACATACACATATGTTAATTAAATGCTAATATATGCTTTAGAGAACCAGCCCACTTGATGTCAGTAGAAACAGAACCTGAATATGTTGACTATGAGCTCCAGCGTGACTCTCTGGATGTCGTGGTTGAGGTTGTGTTGCCAGGTTCTCCTCTGCGTTCGCTGCTCGTTGATGTCAGTGGAACTCGCATGACGGCAGTGATCCAGGTCAAAATGGATCTGCAGCGACTCACATCTGCAAAATATGGACAAAATTATACAAAACAATACATCTCAGTATCTTTTCACTAAGCTTATTACCAATAAAGGTGTACATCTACCATTCAAGTCTCCAATACATGCACCTGCTGGTGTTTTTATGTATGACAGTAGTTGACTGAATAATTTCTGGTGTTATACTAAGTACCTCTGTGTGAAGCATTCTGCAGCAGCTGGAGGAATATCAGGCAGGTCAATGGTATCAGACGCAGACGTGGAGACGGTTCCTTTATCAATATTAATGAGGATCAGATCTTCCGTTTCCTGTATAAAAAGATTTATAGTTTGAAAAATAACCTGTCAAAGTTATTAACATGAACAACTAGAAGAACAAATGGTCCACAAATCGAGTTAAAACTGCACCAACACTCATAAATTACATTTAAACTTGGAATAAGTAAGTTTCACAGCTTTTGTTGAGACTTCTTTGGTTCTAATGGACTGGTGCGAAGACCCAGGTATTTATTTTCACCCCCAGATCAAATGACTTGGGGCCCAATAAAAACCCAAGACTCACAAGCTGTGAATGGTGACGAAACTTCCTGATAAAGGGACGTCAAGACGGTGTTGTAAGTGCCTGATAAGTGGTTTCATGGACCACCTTTTGTGTTTTAAGACAGCAATGTCCAAATTCTGAACAGAGAAGAAAGATGGTTTGAGAGATGAGTTAAGGAAGACATCTCTAAACAGAAGAGGTAATCTCTGACACCACTTATCAGGTACTTACAATGCAGCCCTGAGATCCCTCAAAAGGCAGTTTTACCACCATTAACATCTCGAACAATGTGAGTCTTGGGTCTTTAATTGGCTATTAGACGTGTGATTTAGGGGTAGCAATGCAGGTGTAGCTCAAAAAATTTGGAATATTGTAAAACAATTCTCTTGTTTTTGTAATTCATGTCATGATTTATGATGCACCAGCGTCAGTCCACTCCTCGTGAAACTTTCCCAAGTGCTTGAATCAGCTTTTCTTGACAACCCTGTTTCTTGTGCACCTTTTCCTACCATTCGTATCCCTTTTCCAGCCCACTTTCCATGAATATGCTTCGATACAGCACTCTTTTGAGCTGCACCTGTAAATACCTGGGACTCCCAACGAGCCAATTAGAAGTTTGAAAGCTTCTAGACGAAGGTAAAACATCTTCGAGAACCAAAAAACAAGTCTAGCTGCCTTCTACTGAGGCCGTTTAGGGAGGAAAAGGTGGCCAAAGACAAAAAAATCATCTCCCAAATATCTTTGATTCCTGTGCTGGAAAGTTTAAATTGGATTGCTATGTACTTACAGCAGCAACCTCAGCAAAGTGGCTGAGATGGCAGCCCATCAGAAAAGCAGTTGGAGCCATGAGAAAGTCCAACATGCCTCTGGCCAGGACGGGAACATAAGGCTGCTGCCAGGATAGAGGCTGGAAGGAAAGATCAGGCAAAGATTAAAGGATGATTGAAGGAGGATGCAACACCTTTCAGATTTAAATTTGATTTAGTTTTTTAACTGACCTGCAGGAAAAGCAACATGCACTCTGCCATCAGTGTGAGTCTGGCCCAGTCGGCAGAGAATAAAACCACCCGCTGTTCCTGCAGGAGGCAAGAAATGATCTACAGAAAGAAGGACAAACACGCAGAGAGACATTAGAGTTAATGCAAACCTCCTTTTGTTCGATTAACTCAAAAAGCATGTGTAATACCTGCAGTAGCTGCTGAGGCCTGAAGCAAAGAAAAGGCAGGTGAAGGTCTAAATCTACAGCTGGGAGGTCTTTGTCGTCTTTGGCCGGTAAGATGATTGTCAGAGGTCGTAACGTAAACATCTGGAAAACACAGCACAAGCAGAATAACAGCACTGACGGTGTAATTAGTGTCTAAAATCGCCTTTAGGTTTCCACGTTACGCACTGAACACACCACATGTAGTCGTCCAGGAGGCGGAAGAGGCACGAGAGTCAGTTTGGCTGCAAATTCCTTCACCCTGTCCTCCATGTCTGATAGCCGGCAAGTTTTCAGCTGGATTAAAAGGCTAGAGAACAAACAGAAAGAGACGCAAAGATTAGAACACAACAGAAGACACAACAAGAACAGTCTTTACATGCCATATTTGGTGGAAACAGTCGTTAGCACCACCGATTTGCCACACAGATGATTTTTAAATTAAGATTAACCCTCTGAACTCCAAGCAGTTTCTCCCATCTAATCTGCAATATAAAGTCCTGCACCTCTATGGAAACATCACAGCCATGATTAGAAGAAGAGAGAACTCTGAAATGTCTTTTGTGTTTTCCGCACAGATGTTGCCAATACTGGAAAAAACGGGGCTCGGCATGCTATAGATGTAAACTATTAACATTTTACAGCCTCTACAAAAGGGGTGTATAATCCTGGTCCTCGAGGGCCACTATCCTGCTTGTTTTAGATGTTTTCCTCTTCCAACACACCTGATTCAGATGATCAGCTCATCATCAAGCTCTGCAGAAGCCTGATAACGATCCTGATCACTTGAATCAGGTGTGTTGGAAGAGGGAAGCATCTAAAACATGCAGGATAGTGGCCCTCGAGGACCAGGATTGGACACCCCTTCTCCACGACCTTGTTTTTACACTAGGTACACCAAGTCTAGAAAGATGTCTCACCATACTGAATGTATCTTGCTTCCCTGTATACCATTTTGGAGCCATTCTGCTTTTATTTCATCGATCAAGTGTGTTTAATTTTCCTCTGAATCTCTCTTGTTGTCTCTTCTCTGCTCGGTGTAAACACTGCCTGCAGTTCAGCCCTAAAGTAGCTTAATTCTTGCCATGCGACTGTTGGTTGCAGCTGAGTGAATAATGGCTTCTTACTTATTTTTTTTTCCAGAATCTGCTGCAAAAGTTGTAGATTTTTGGCATTTTTTAAAAAAGAAACCTGTAGAATAAAGTGATATTGATGAAAAATCACAATTTTAAGCTTAACTTTGGCTTCTTTCTCTCAACAGAAATGCACGCCACACATTGTTCAAGTTGAAAGTTGAAAACGTAATGATTCTTTCCATTTTTACAGTTTCTGGATTATAAATGCTGTAATTTTGGAAATTTTACAAAGAAAACAAGCTTCTTAAACCAGCTGGCAGATTTGAGAGTTACCAACCAATTTCATTTGCCCTACGCTGTTTCTCACCATGACAGACAGTCTTTGAGTGCAGTGAAGAAGGGATACTTGGATATGACACAGAAACTGTAGGCAGAGAAGAGCTTGGAGGAGTCAGCTCCGTTCTGATAGCCATATGCTCCCTCCTGTGAAAACACAATAATCAAACAATGACTTTCTTCTGTCCAACAGGAACAAATCATCACCACTGCATCTAAAATATCTTCTTGTTCGGCCTGATGGGCATCACAAGTCATACCTGTATGGGGCGGTAACACTGCATCACGACGCCATGGGTCTTGTTGCCAAAGACGTCAGTGAAAACCAGGAAGTGGAATTCTTCATCCTTCTGCTCATTGGTTACTTGGAGGCCACCTGGTTGAGAAAAACAAGCATATATGCACTCGTTGTTATGATATTTTACAACTACAAGATGTTATTTTAACACTACAACACCTGGAAAGTCACATATATCACAATTTTTAAACACCAAATATATGAAAATGTTTATACGCTCGGTCATGAACAAAAGTTTCCATACACTTGTAAAGACCATGTTTGTCATGACAGTCTCCTATAACTCCGATAGCTCTTTTATAGATTTATTAAAGGTCTTCTGGAAATATGTCACAATCTGCTTGGTCAAAAAAATACATACAGCAACTTGAATTATCAGTTTCGTTGATGTTGAAAGCTGTGTTACTTAAATTTTGAGTGACCACTATTGACTACAGCTGCTGACTCCTCTCAGCCACTTTAAATAGGGCTGCTCACGGCTGTATGCGTAAATGGGTTTTGTTAGTGTGTCTTTGTGCACGTGCGTATGAGCGTGTGCATGTTATAGAAAATTAGTTACCAGGGAAGCAGAGTTGAGGTAAAGCCATGAAGTCGATGTCTTTGGGTACACTGATGTCTTCGCTGCCTCCTCTCCCCTCTGCTGCACATGCTAAAATAAGAGTGGATAGAATTCACTAATTATTAAAGTGGGTAAAGTAAGAAACTCTGGCTCCATTAAAGTTTGCATTTGAGAACAAACCAAGACGTTTTCTGTACCAGGTGTAGGTGCAGCTGAAAAGGGTTGTTCCCTCCTCTTCCTGAGAAACGAACGCCGCCGTTTCCCTCGTGGCCTCAGAGTTTCGCTCTCAGCTTGCGGTCGGCTGACGAAGGGAGGAACCAGGACGTGGAGGACCTCCGGCTCCAACAGGAGGAGGTCTGGAGTCCCATTACTGTTAAAGGCCTGTAGGGGGCAGACAAGAGGAGAAGGATCTGAGGTAAGTTTAACCCATCAGGGCATTATTTAGGCGCTGCTTTTCGTCAGTGTCAGGATTTCTCCTCCTCAGATCACAGCAGTGCACATTTTCAATCCACAAATAGCAAAAGTAGCGAGCCTATGTTGTCCTATATGACAGAAATCTATGACTTTTACTGTTAACTCTGACCATTTTATGAACAAAAATATCTATTAACTCCTCTAGGTAGGAAAAACCCTGACTGTCTTCGCTTTCCATGACTTACTGCACAATTATATATGGTCTGTTCTAAAACAGTGAGGCCACTGGTGCATAGGAATCTGTAGAGCATAGGTGCATTGTGCCTATCGCTATGCAACAAAGATACTATGGTTTGCATTTTAACCAGCAGGCGGCCAGGATGCCAATAAATTTAGCTTTTGTTTTTCTCTTCATTTTTGTGATTTATGGCCTTATTACTGTGTCATACAGCACAGTAGGCATTTATGAGCTCTCTCTACTTCTAGCCATGGTTGCTCTGTTTCCAAACAGGTATAGGACTTTAAATTGCAGTAGATAAATAATCCTACACACAATTCAAATGCAAAAGGAAACTGCAAAAGCTCATGAAGCACGACAATAATACCAGAACTAAAATAAAAGCCGTCATATAAAACATCAAAATGTTTGCTGTCTAGGATCCTGAGCAGAATAACAGTCCAACAAAAAAAGGTATTCAGTCAGTGATGATAACGATCACCTGAGCTCACCTAAGTTACGCTGCCATAGGTTTAGACTGCTGGGGGACACACATGATGCACTGGGCTCCTCTCCTCTACTCTCTGTACTGTTATATATCACCATTATATATGACTAATCTGTGTTTCCCCCCTGAGGTTCTGTGTCCTGCTTGTTCTCTCCATGGATGTCTCTGGATCTGCAGCTGCTGGCCTCACCACCTGCTGTCCTCCCATCCCCACCCCAACCTCTCTTGCTATCCCTCCCTCCCTCCATCCCCTTCCCCACTCCCAACCCAAACGGTCTAGGCACATGGCCGCCCTCCCTGAGCCTGGTTCTGTCGGAGGTTTTTTTCCCCCTTCCCTATCATAGGGGCTTTTTTGTTCCTTCCCACCGTCGCTGACTGCTTGCTTGCTTCTAGGGAATCCAGAAGCAACTTTGGATTGGCAGGTATTCTGTTTCCTGTTTTCTGTTCTTCCTTACAATGTCTAGCGCTATGTGATGACAGATGTTGTAAATATGCGCTACATAAATAAAACTGAATGGAATTGAAAATCATTTTTCAGTTAACAGTACACCGATCAGGCATAACATTATGACCACCTGCCTAACATTGTGTTGGTCCCCCTTATGTGCTCAAAAATGCTCTGAACCATTGGGCATGGACAAGAGGACCTCTCAGGGTGTCCTATGAGGTCTGGAAGAATGACGCTGGCAATGGATCCTTTGGGTACTCTGGCTTGTGCAGTGGGGCCTCTGTCAGTCCAACTTGTTCCACTGCATCCTGTTGATGCTTGATCAGAATGGGGTGTAGGAAGTTTGGAGGTCAAATCAACATGTTGGACCATTGTCATGTTCCTCAACATGTTCCTGATTGGTTGATGTTGTTTCCATGTGGTGGGGTGCATTTTCCTGCAGGGGTAGTCCAGTGACATTTGGGATTTCCATTTGCATGAGGGAGTGTGTTTGTTGTGGGACAATGTTTATTTGGGTGTCTAAGTCTCATCAACATGGATGCAGAACAGCACATAGTACCAATGTGATCAATGTTATTCACTCCACCTGTCAGCAGTTTTAATGTTGTGCCTGATTGGTGTATACCAGTCATACAAGTGTGTCAGGGTGCACTTAGATTAAAATACCTGGTAAACCTCCTGGAGTTTGTCACTAGACGCTCCGACCACCACGCAGGCTTCCAGCAGAGCAGCCGGCAGATAATCCGCCATCACTTAAAACCAGTCCAGAACCCAGCTGGACCAGCAGAACCAGACCGCCTCAGACGTGATGGATCACAACCACTGGAAGAAACAGGAAAGAAACAGCGAGAACAGTTGGAGAAAAGAGTAAAATGAGCCACAGATTAAAGCTATACACGGAGAGGAGACGATATAAGACAAAGATAATGAGGCCAACACTGGTCTCAGGTCTCTGTGTCTTTGTCTGAACATCGATCAGCTAAATACAGTCATAACACATGACAGAGTGTTTGTTCCGGCTCACCATCAGAGCTGCTCTTCTCATCAACTCCGACAAACACTCCTGCAGACACTTTTATTACCAACCGCAGGATTAATCCAAGCAACGCCGTATAGAAATGACCTCTCAGCCATTATTACACTGATTAGACGCTCGCAGAAGCTGAATTTAATTAGAGCTTAACTGCCTCAGAGATTGTACAGCGCAAACTACTATTCCACAACAGCATGTAATGTGGGAAATACTGAGCAATACTGCAGTGCACTTGTTCTCATGTACTTTTGTCCATGGCTGACATTTAGATATGAAAGCGTTGTTTATAATGAGAATTGAAAACAAACTCTATTTCCCTCGAATACATCTTAACAAAACTCTTTTATAACTCAAAAGCTAACAAATTAAACCAATTTTATGGACCAAAAACTAATCAATGAATCAAAAATAATCACTGGGTGCACAAATATTGTTAAATCAATAATATCTTGACTAGAGCTGCAATAATAAGTCAATTAATCAAATATCTGTCAACTTTTAAATTATTTACTGACTATTTTAAGAATCAATTAATTGGTTTTTAGTATTTTTTAAAGAAAAAAAAACAAATTCTCCAATTCTTTGCTTCTTAAATGTGATTTGTTTTCTAAAAAACCTATTCCGGATTAAATAAACCAACTTTTAAATGTTCTACTTTGATTCCGATGCAGCCGCTTTGTGTTCCAGATCGACATCTGACTGGTTACATGCCATGAATAATGTTATACTTCAATAAAACATATATAAAAAACCTTGAAAAAAGGCTTTTCAACATAGTTTTCTTCTTGATTGCTATTGGTCCTAACAAAATAATTCAAAGTACAGCTGTGAAGCAAATTTTAAATCAGTCTGTGTTTAAAAGATAAAAAGTGTGGAAAGTCTGGTTACTCAGCTGGAATCTACAATGTCTACATTTATCAGTAAATGCACCGTTATATTGAATATTTATCTGGAACCAAACATCCTTTTGAGTTTGAGGCCCCCTTTTTGTGTTCCATATGGATGAGTTACACCATGTGGAGAAAATGCAGGATGTCGCTCATCATCTAATTAGTATTTCTCCATACATCTCAGTCATCACAGCGAGGAGCTAATAGCTTTTAATCACATTTGACCAAATTAGAAACACACACACAGAGAGCTACTCAGAAGCAAGCTGGGATAAATGGACTACATGGGGAACACGTTAACATTAGATCCACCTTAAAGCAAACATGTGACTGGCGCCGTGGAAAGATCTGAAACCTTTCCCGGAATCTCAGTGACAACAAAATCACTTTACATGCAGGAACGCAAGCTTCAATGCGAGTTGTGTTTTTTAATGTATGATCTTATTTTATCATTAAGTCGCCACTGGAACAGGGTGGCACTGATGGAAATGAAATGAGAGCTGAACCTTCAGCATCATAACATCTGATTTTCATAATAAAAGCATGCAAACTGCTTCTGTGGCTCCATTACTGCTCCGAACATGTGCTGCGATAACCTCAATGTACAGTGCAGTCATAAGACCTGAGAAAAACAGGGTGAATTCCACATTAAGCCGCAACCAGCAGAACATCTTCTGATAATGTCACAACACAGTTACATGAGTATTTTCTCTCTTAAAGCTCTCAGCTGGACTGAATTTCTGCTTATTCTGATTCAAACGCGCCTTTAAATCACAGTTCTAAGGGAAACTAACAAGGACAAGCTCATACCAACAGATAAAAAAGTACAATTGGAACAAGCAGAATGATAAAAAACACGATCCAAGAAAAACATCTGACATTAAGAATCAATCAGATGGAAATCAAAATTAAGATCAGAGCCCAGAACAGCTGAGGCTGTCTGATGTCTCCTTCCTTTAATCTGCTTCATATCCAGAAAACCGTATCAAACAGGCCACTTTTCCAAGAACTGTTTAGTAGAGCTGCAACAATCAACTGATTAATAGTCGTCAACTACTTTAATGATAGATTAATCAATTTTTAGTCATTTTTTTAAAATAAAAAAGCCCAAATTCTCTGATTTCAGCTTCTTAAATGTGAATATCTTCTGGTTTCTTTCCTCCTCTATGACAGTAAACTGAAGATCTTTGGTTTGTGGGCAAAACAAGACACTCTAATGGACATTTTTCTACATTTCCTGACATTTAATAGACCAAACAACTGACTGATTAATCGAGAAACTAATCATGGAGCACATATACAAAGAGACTATATCATGGAGCTGCAATGATTAGACAATTAACTGATTAGTTGTTAACTAATAAATGATAAAATGAAGCCAACTATCCAGGAAGTAATCAGCTAAAAACACACTTTTTAAAGAAAAAAAATGTCTTGATTCTTTTATTTCAGCTTCTTAAATGTGAATATTTTCTGATTTCTTTCCTCCTCTGTGACAGTAAATTGAATATCTTTGGGATGTGGGCAAAACGAGACACTCTATTGGACGTTTTTCTGCATTTTCTGACATTTTATAAGGCAAACAACTGATTGATTAACATAGAAAATAATCAATAGTTTAGTCAATACAGTTTAATCACTAATAAAAATAACTTATTTGCTGTCTTGTTGTTCAGTCATTTATATCTTAGATCCTGGAGTTGCAATAATTAGTCAAATCATTGATTAGTTAACTATTAAGTTAATCACCAACTGTTTTGGCCAATGAATAATATTTTTTTTTTTGCAAATTTTAATTAAAAAAAGTTAAAATTCTGTGAATATTTTCTGCTTTCTTTCATGACGGTAAACTGATAATCTTTGAGTTGTAGATAAAACTAGACATTTGTCATCTTGGGCATTTGGAAGTAGTATATCAACATTTCTAAATAATCAGTTAATCAAAAATAAATAACCATAAATTGGAAATAATCACTGGTTGCTCTCCTAGTCTTCAGTCATAAATATCAATTAATGGGAAAGCTGCAACAATTAGTCCATTAAGCAAACAGTTGGGTCCTTAACAGTAAACACTGACGAGCAGAACATCTTTAAATAAGGATTAGAAATCAATTATAAAGTAGTACAGGTCAAAAAAACAGTAAGAGTAGCAAATGCAAGATATTATAAAAGTATTCCAAGTGATAGGAACATTAACAATATGCAGGAAATAAAATCAAGAAACTAATCAACAGATTTAGGGATGATAAAAATAATTACTGGTTGCAGAACTACTGTTCAGTTATTTATATCTTGAGCAAAGTCACAGGATTTCCTTTCACTTTCACAGTTTTGTGCAGCTGATAAAACCTGAATCTCTCCAGCAGAGACCCAGTAGAGACTTTTACAGTTAATGTGTTAGTTAAAAATAGATTTCTGGGATTTTTATCAATAAAAATAAACATTATTATTAATTTAGCTCCATTATAACCTGACTTACTCTGTAACTATCCACAGGTATACAATAAAAATCCAGGTGAAGGTGCTGTCATTCCATTGTTTGTATATGAAGGTCTAAAAGTAGCATTCTGTGATCGTATTTCCACAGAACATGGGACTAAAGTTTTTCAGTTTGTAGGTTTTTTTAATCTCATCTGATTTATACTGTTGTGTCACGTGACTCTGAGTCACGCGCGGCACAGGTGAAGTTTCTCTTTATGTCGCCTGAAAAAAAAGCGACTAAAAGTAAAACTGAAACGGGAACAAACGAATGAAAACCCTTAAAGTTTAGTCGAACTTCCGGTCACCAACCTGCTCAGAGTCTCTGCTCGGCTCCTCAACTCTCCTCCTCCGCTGTCATGACTTCAGTCCCGCCGCTGCTGAACCGTCTCCTGCTGAATGAAAACAACTTTATCAGCTCCATGTTCACCGTCAGCCGCTTCCTGATTCGCCGCGGAGCCGCAAACATGCGCACTGAGCGTCACCGGAAGTGCAATCAAAGAGGTTCTAATTAGGTCAGTCAGTGTCACATCAGATGCTCCACTGTCTTAAATTATGTTCAGGGTTTATTTATTTGTTTGTAAGGAGCCAAAACTAATTTCTGCCAAATATTTTTGACTACATTTTTCATATAGACTTTCACATGGAAATTTTTGTATTTCCACCCTTAAAACCGCACTTATATCTGCAGAAATCTACCTCCCACAGCCATGAAATTTGTTGAAACCACACATAAAATTGTTTCCACTAGGTCCAAATCATAATATGGCTCGAACAGAGGTCAAATTTGCAATTATTGGCCCTTGAAAATGCAGGAAAGTGCAAAATTTTCAAACAAAAATCGCACTGTGGCCCCAAAAAGTTCCTGTAAACATATATATTAATGGATGCATCAATATTTCCTACTTAAAATACAAGTTTACATAAATCACAAGTTCACATGAGCCTAGTTCTTTCTTCACCTGTATTTACGTCCGTTACCACACTGATTTTCACACTTCATTTTTAAAATGTTTGTATTTTCACCCGGAAAACTCCACACGTTACCTCGGAAGCCTTTTTAATGGTTTATTATCTCCAGAAATATAACTTCCACGGCCATGAAATTTGCTGAGAAGAAAGACAAAACTGTTTCCAGTAGATCCAAATCATAACATGGCTCAAGCAGAGGCCAAATGTTTAATTATTGGTCCCTGAAAATGGAGGAAATTATAAAATTAGAAGTGTATATTTATGGCTGCATTCATATTTGCTACTGAAAATACAGATTCAGTATTGGCAGAAATTTAAGCCCAATCTTTTGTTTACCTGCGTTTACGTCCACTACCACAACGATTTTCACACTAAATTTAAAAAGTGTTTCTACTTTCACCCAGAAAAATCCACATCTGACCTTGGAAGCCCTTTAAATGGTTTAATATCTCAAGAAATCTGTCGCTCACAGCCATGAAATTTGCTTAATCCAAATCATAAAATGGCTCAAACCGAGACTGAATTTTTAGTTATTGGCCCTTGAAAATGGAGGAAACTGCAAAATTTTCAAACAAAGATGGTATCATGGCCCCAAAAAGTTCCACTAAATGTACAGTCCCAATCCCTTGAGATCCAGATTAAGGACATTTTTAACTGATCGGCATTGGCACAGATCTAAGCCAAATCCTTTCCTTGCCTTTGTTTATGTTTACTGTCGCAGTGATGATGTGAATTTGAACAATTTTCTTAATGAGTGCAGAACTTCCAGTCAATATTCAACTGATTTCTAATCTAATTTGATGACATTAAGCACACATATTTATTAAATGTTGATTGTTGTTGTTTTAAGCCATGATACACGTGATATCAGCCACTAAAACATCTGTTAGAAATACCACTGTTACAGTAAAATGCTTTCTAAGCTGTTCTCAGCTTGATATACTGGCTGGTTGTCATTAAGCATCACAGGAGACTTTGTCATGGTGCCCCTTTACTGGCTAAACCTGCACCATACTCTCTACTCCCAACACTAAACTGCCTGCCTTCTCTGGTCTCTACAGTATTAAACGGTAAGAGGCTCCACCTGGTGGCACAACCAGGTACTACAGCCGATCTACATTAGCTGATGTATGTCTTATCCAGGAGAATGCTATTGGTTTACAGTTTGGAGTGTAGAAAAATCAAAAAACAAATAGTAGTTTCTTGATGTAACTGCAGTTCTAGCGTTCCAGCAGACTTCCCTGGTGGTTGAGTCACCTATTGGCTTCAGTTCTGCTTTTGTGATTCTGAAATTCAGACTAATGATCATCTGTTTTGTCTGGAACATTGAGGGAGGATCTGCATAATTGGCTGTAATCCAAAATTCTGCCGCATGTTCCTCTCATGGGAGACAACACTGCATTTGGAATTAACATGACGGACATTAAGAATCACTTGATACTAAACAAACTGATATTCCTAGAAATTTCTACATCCAAATGAGGAAAAATTTATTTTTTTTAGTTTTTCAAATGGACTTTGTGGATGATTATGTCAGTTCTTTGAAACTAATGAAACAGAAACCATGCAAAGTCTCTCCTGTGAGCTTATGAGGAAATGAAAATGTCTAATGACCTCTTGAGCAAATATGGATGAGCTTTATTTCAGTTTTAGAGACAGAAAGAAAGAAACCTTTATTTGTCATGAATATATTTTTGCAACCTTGTGAAATGTTGTTTTCGCATATCCCAGTTGGGGTCAGAAAGCAGGGCCAGCCATGGTACGGCAGGAAGAGTCCCTGGAGCAGGAAGGGTTAAGGGCCCGACAATGGCGGCATAGGGGTTTGATCATCTGACCTTCTGACCAGTAGTCCAGAGACTCAACCATTAATCTACATTCATCTGTTATATATTGTGTTCGATTATCATTTTTAAGTTTCTTTCTTATCTAATGTTCCTTCAGAGACATTGTATTGAAACTTGTGCTATAATTACCGTGATGTCCTGCATAATCTGTAAAGTAAAACTAGCTTAAACCCAGTGAAAAGCTGGTAACTAAAAATAAAAGAAGTAGGAGTTAAGAGTCTGCTTTTAAAAACACTCCTTGGACTCACTGTTGTGGCATCTACTGGATGACTGTCATTTTTAATTGGTTCCACCTGATAAAAAAGATAAGTCTTATTGCTCCGATTTGAATTCCAGCCACAGGAGATGCTTGTTTAAGTAGACACTGACTACAAACCACACATTTCCCTGAGCTGCAGAGTGAAAGTTGTTGACTGCAGTGGAGTTTCCCTTGAAAGTACCTCTGATCTAGTTGTAATAACTTATTCTGGCCTGAAGATGGTGACGGTTGACTAGTTAGCAGCTCATAATATCATAAAATCACACAGTCAAGCCCCAAATGATTCATAACTGCATCAGTTCTGATCAACAGTGAAGCTCTGTTTGACCAATAGGTTACTTTTGGTTGAATATTATTAATAAATGTGAACTATTTCTATGTTTTCATGACATTTTTAAACCCTTTAAGATTCATCACAGTGTTAAACTCCTTGTACTTTGTTATTAGTTGCTTGTTTTTTGATAACTTGAGAACTAGCACATCAGCTGTTCTCAGTCTATAGTGTATTAGAACATGTTAGAAATTACCAGGACCACTGAGAGAGAGATGTATATTGTATATTTGCGAGCTTTTTTGCAAATAGTTTTGGATTTTATGTTTTTTTTTATTAAACTATAAACACGTGAACTGTTTTGTTTTCCGTCCTGCACACTTAGACATGTTCTCTGGTCAAAACAGTTGCTTGAATGTGACCTAGTGAGATGACAATAATGACACCAAACCTCATTTTTTAAGATATTTTTTCTGTCAAGTGTCAGAAAGTTGCTTGTAAAATGACAGATATTTAACTGTCACTTACTTACTGATCAACTGTGAGGTCAACTTGTATTTTAGTTTAACAAAACCTCAAAGAAAACAGCTGATATTGAGGACTGTGATTGTCAATGAAAGCGCAGAATCAAATAGAGGTGGATTACTTTTTCTTCTTTTTTTTCAAATAAATGGTACAAAAATGCCTTGTGTTCATTTTACAAAAAATGTTGACAGCAGCAAAAAGAACCAAAAATAATTCTTATAAAACACACACTAGGTAAAAACCAAGACACGGAATATGAAAATCAAAACATTTGGATGAAATCAAAACTATTTCAATCAACCCACACAGTAGTTTGGCACTGAAAAGGGAGCATTTCCAAGAGAAAATGTTCTTGGTGAGACGGAAACATCGCCGAAATAAATCAAATTGATCACTGAACTAAACCAGAGCAGTAACATTACTGCAAGAGCAATAGGATAGAAAATACCTGTTCTATTTCGATTGTTTTTAAAGGAAAAGAAAAGCAGAATGAATAATAATGTACCCAAACCTTTAGCCAAAAGGTGCTATAAAGAACAGACACACGCCTCATGTCACACTAGTAGTCTCTGCATTATCTGCATTGAAAGCAGGGATAAATCCTATCATTTTGCGTTAGTTCACTCACTTTCCCTTTCATGTCTGATGCAAAGTTTAATGGAATGAGGAATAGTCCCTTTGTAGTGCTTGTAAAAGAGACTGCGGAACTTTTAAAACCGTGCTAAGCAGAGCTAGCACGATAAAAGGTCCCAATAAATGCGGCTGGCGCTGCCCAAATACCCATAAACAAGAGTGAGGACGTCTCTAAACGGCGCACTGATAATATAAATAAGTGCTGCAAAACGAGGAAACTGTTTTCATTCCTGGCAGTGTCTCCATCTACTGTTTGAGGAGATAAAAAGGCTGAGAAGGTTCATTTGCATAGATTAGATGTTGGTCTTGCATAGAAGAGGGCCTCACTATACTTTTTCTCAATGAATGTGACAATAACACTCCACAGTGAAACCAATAAGTACTTCAGTAGAAGGCAACTGGACTTCACGTGTTGGTTCTTGAAGATGTTTAACCTTCATCCAGGAGATTTCACGACTGATTTCGAGTCCCAGGGCATTAACTGTCACAATAATATCGCCACAAATCACATAGTTGACAGCCTCTACGTGTGAATGGTTGTCAAACTGCCTGGTGAGGCACCTCAGGACTGCATTGTAAGTACCTGATAAGTGGTGTCATAGTCCCAATCCCCTATATTTTAACACCGATGACCTCCTCATCTGTCTAGAATGAGAACATTGCTGCCGTCAAAGGAGTGTTTCTTGTCTTTTAGAATCCTTTAGATGCACTGCGGAGTCTTATCCTGAGGAACTGGTCAGAACTGAGGAAGCCACTTGGATTGGAGGTGAAACGCCTTAAACAACAACAAAATACGTCCAATTGCCTTCTGTTGAAGCAGTAATACATGATCTCCATGACTGAGAATCTAAAAACATAAACCAGCACTAACAGTAGTCTTAACAGTGAGCTTAAGGCTGCTCTGAGAATTTACCTCAACTTAATCACGTTCATTAAATTGATAAAGTTCTGCTGTTCAACTGAGGTCGTACAAGTCCAAAGACACTGCCAATATGTGCTGAAAAATCATCTGCTGCTCAATTTTCACAATAATTCTTAACTGACTCTCTGCTATCCGTCATGTTCGTTATCTTGAGGTAAACTGGAATCTGGCAGAAGCTATTCGTCATCTTGCTTGTCCTTTCTGTACATCGGGACAAAGATTTACAACTGGCAAACGATGGCACATTAGAGCAGATGTGCAGCAGAGTCACTTTGGTGTCAGTATGAAGTACAAAATGAATCAATTTTACCAATGATGGAGCTTTTTCTTTTGGAAAATTGGATAAAACAAAAGTGCTACGACTAACTCAAGCTCATTATTAACTTATCAATTGTATTTTGAATGTAAATTTCAAAATAAATTCAATCCTACAGTACAGTCATACTGACATACAGCACAACCTAAGTTCAAATTTGAGAATTACAATTAACAGTGTAAATTCACAGCTTTGGCTAAACGCTAAATACCTCTTCATAATTTGAATAAAATCAATGTGGATCACATCATCTACAACTTTAATGCCAAAAACGCACTGTGCTGGATGTATTTCTGGACTACATTATGATAAAAAATGCTCTTTTGTGTATCATAATAGAAGAATGTGGCATTTAGTATTGTACATGCAAGAAATAAAAAACACAAAAGGGCACTTCTAACTGCACACTAGCTCGTTATGTAACAGGTTAAACATCAGAAAAGCTGTTTTGTGTCAGTCCATATTAAATTTAAAAGGCTTTGCCAGTACTTTTGGCATTTTCCTTTAAATATAAAATATAAGGTCAAGGCTTTCCATTAAGAAACTGGCACAAATATTTACATCTGTATTGAGCCTACGAGTCATGCAGAGGTAACACTTTTACAGCATAGCGATTGTCCATTGAGCTGTTATGGAGGAGCCAAAATGTCTCATCTGACATTATTCTGCGTGACAGAAAAGTGCTTTGCGTTGTTCCATTTATGTTTAAATAACGGCTTTGTTTGCATCAGTAGTTTGAACTTTCTATATAAGAACTATATACTATGTACACAACCTTATGGATAAAGGTTTAGAAAAGGAATATTCAGGGCAGTGATTGTCTGAAATTACTACTGCAGAGAGAAACGTCTGATACATCCGGGATTAAATAAATAAATTAATTTCAGTCTTTTTTGTAGGTGAGGCCTGGTGCTCATGTTGTAAATAGTTAAATATTCAATTCTTTATATTATTATTATCATAGTTTTTCTATTTTTTCGCACTCTGTAGAGCCAACTAGTGGTCGTTCTGTACATTTTTCACATGCAAGTTTATTTGCTTCTTGCTCAGGAGTGTGTAACCATCCTGTATCCTTCCATCATCTATACAACAGCTTTTGTGTTGCACTGGCTTACTTCTAGATATATAACTATCTAACTGTTTCTATGTATTAGAGATGAGGTAGCAACAGGTCAAGCAGAGCAGCCCAAAACTGACGGGATGCCAACTTTCTGCCATATTTTTCCTCTTTTCTCCGTCAGAACCGTCATCAGATTTGTACATTTATGCTGAGGGCTTTTGCTTACAATTCTTTGTATGTTAATGGTAAAGATTGAGTGAAACCAATGCAGAGGCGCCTTAAACTTGCATTCTTCCTAACAGCCAGCAGGGGGCGACTCTTCTGGTTGCAAAAAGAAGCCTGATTGTATAGAAGTCTACGAGAAAATGAGCCTACTTCTCACTTAATTTGTTGCCTCAGTAAACATTTTACCCATGAATTTATGGTCTCAATCTGTAGTGTCAAGACTATTTGAATACAGCATGATGTTCATTTAATCCCATTTAGAGGAAAAATAGACGATAAAGCTGGGTAGGATCCTCAAGTTCTCAGTCAGATCCATCCCTCGCTTGCTACTTCCGGTTTCAAAAGAGCATGATGGCGACGGCAAATTGGCAAACTTGAGGCTTCAAAACAGTAGACCACAGACCGATGTTTAATTCTCAGGCAACAGACTGATTCTCTGTCCTCTTCAAGCTATCCCTGTCTGTGAGGTTCAGCAGAGCCAGTCTCTGATCACTGGTCCTTTCTCCAGTTTGGTCTTCTTCTCCGGGTAAATCCACCAAGTCCTGCTCCTGCTCTGAGCTGCTGCTGCTGGGCTCCACATCCGGATAAATGACGAGGAAACAGGCGGTAAGGAAGCCGAGGAAGGAGCCCCCAGAGGCCGCGATTGGAATGACGCGTACGCTGCCAACTGCATCGACCACAGATCCGAGCGCCGATGCAACCAGAATCTGGCTGATATAAACCTGGAAATAGAGCAGAAATACTCACAGTATTCACATAATACATAATTACACGTATTATTACCTGGCTGTGGGTTCATTCAAAGACAACAGATAGAACTGCTGTCTCCTGTTTGGATGCTGATCATTTTATTTGCATGATGGATGAAAACAACTGGGCCAGTTTAAGTTTAGAGCAAACAAGACATTTCAGTTTGGCCCTAAAAAGTGAGAAAGAAAGTGTGAGTACTGACCTGGCAGGATAAGATAGCGCAGTCAACGCCAAAACCTCTTCGAGTATTTTCTGGACTGTGGTTGATGTACTGAAGGAAGGAACATGACAGATTTCATTTGCAAAATTTTCTTCGCAATGCTTTTAATCCTGAACAAGATAAAACTCTTCTCAAATACTCTTGAAAAGAGGCTGAAGACAAAAAATATATGCAAAAAACGGAAATGAAATGGATTTTTGTTGCAATAGCTACATCAGAAAATGTTTCAGGAGACAAAATTTACATTATACGCT
The DNA here is from genome assembly GCA_024666655.1 of Dascyllus trimaculatus. Classification (NCBI taxonomy): domain Eukaryota; kingdom Metazoa; phylum Chordata; class Actinopteri; family Pomacentridae; genus Dascyllus; species Dascyllus trimaculatus. The sequence continues at coordinate 6,959,963 of CM045451.1, read as the reverse complement.
CACATTTAGCTGAACCACTCAAAATATCTTTCATTTACAGTTTTTGTTAGTTGAAAGGCCTCCACTGATAACTAAATATGTGAAAACTATAAAACAGGGAGTCTTTCAGTTTGTTTGTGTGTGGTCGTACCTCTTTGATCTCATGGTACTGACCCAGTAATGCATAGGGACAGTAGGACATACTCATGGAGATGACGCCCATGCTACTGATCATCACCATGGTAACATAAACATTAGGGAAGATTGCCATGACAGCAGTTCCTGAGATAAAAGAGAACAGAAGCCGTTAATAATTTTAAATAAACTCCATTTTCCTTCATCAACATACCTGTGACAAGTAGTTTTAACATTTAATAGCTTGGTTTGACTATCTGGAATTAAAAGTTGTTAGTCAGTTTGGACTAGTCAAAATACACAGCTGCAGATATATCAAACGTAATAATGACTCGTATGAATTGTTGTGTGCGATGCTGAAATAGTCTGAAGAATAGTTGATGAAATGAAATATTATATGAAATGTTATTATGTTATTATTATTATTTCATATCATAATATTATATGATATGAAATGAAATAGTCTAAGAAGCTGAGAGGCTTCTTAGACTATTCTAGCGAGCTGCCGCGCTAGAGGCTGTGCCTGTTCATTAGGTCGGATGGGGTGAAGGCCGCATTGTCGGTAGGAAATTTCAACAGTATGTAATTACATATGTATCTGTAACTTTCCATACTGAATATGTGAATTGGGAGATTGTGTTGGGGGTGGACTGAAGCTCCTTGGCGGAGGTATGAACTCTCGGAGTGCTTTTCTTGTAAGAGACTTGTGGTGGAAACTTTCTAGAACTTCGGTATTAGGCTGCTCTGACACGACTCATGTTTGCTGCCTCCTACTTGCCGTAGCTTCTGCCGCAACTACAAATACCTGCAACCTCATTTTACAGAGTCAGAACTCTAATTAAAGATATCTGTAATTACATTTTGACTAGTCAGAATTCCAGTTCAAGTTATCAGCAACATAATTCTGACTAGTTCAAACTTAATTTAAAATCTCCAAAAAAGGACAATGCTGATATCTTGAATTGAGGGGAATTAAAGATAACCTGAACTAGAATTATGACTAGTCAAAATTAAACTGTGAAAAAAATGTGAACATTGTAGATATCTGTAAGGGTGAGTGGTAAAAGTGACGTCGTTTGGCCTGTAAGAATGATAATGTGGATATCTTAAATGTTCTTTTTGACTGGGAAGAATGGAAATCCAAATACCTGCAACGCATATCCAGCTCAGCTACTAAAAACATTTGCCTCTGAGATTTTATGCAACTGCTCACAAATCCACTGCACTCTTGCCTCAACTGACCTATGGAGAATCCCAGAGTTCCAACGATGTAGATGACCTTTATGCTCAGATCGAAATTATCCAGATACTTCTGAAGGATGGCTGGATGGAGAGAAATGATCAGTTACCGGAGACGTTTAACTGTATCACTCGCCACTTGTTTTGTGTGTAATGGGCTGCAATCAAATCTAAAAATGCATAAACAGTGTTTGTGTTTCACCAGAGCCGACAGCAGCAGTAGCAGCATAGACCACCAGCCCCCAGCAGCCCATCTGAACTCCTTTATGATAATTCTGCAGCTCTGTAGAATTTGTTGGCGCCTTAAAAAGAGCAGAACAAATGCAGCAATATAACTGTACACTTGACTTGACGAGCAGACTATACAACTGACATTTTATTGTGTATAATCCATAAATTACGGTGTGTAGCCTGCTGAGTTTATGCTTCCTCTAATGTGTGGTTTCTATGGTATAGAAAATGCCAAATGAAGTCAGTTAGGGCAGATGGTGAGTGAGTGTGGATGTACCGTTGGGTCTCCGTGGAAAATGACTTGCCCCATGAAATCGGTGTAAAACACAGCTTCAGCTATGATGGAGAACCACGTCAGGAGGTGACACACACATAATCTCCAGAGCTGCCTCGGCATCTGTGGTGAAATAAATGCAGGGAGTCAAGACGAGCGGGTTTGTTAGTTTAGCTTAAATGCCGTGAATAAGATCCAGAGCAGTAGATAAGAGAACTGAATTTCCAATTTCCTTCACCTTCAACATGGACAGCCAAAGCAGCCGGACAGTCGTCCCCCTGTCTGTGCTGCTGGAGGCCTCAGATGACAGACTGCTGGCCGACAGCTGCAACTGTCGTCTGTCCGCCCGCAGCAGGATGCCGCTCAGATCATTCAGACTCTGGGAGGCGGTGATCGGCCGAGGGCTCTGAAGCCCTGTACGTCGCAGCCGATATCGCTGTGATCCCACTCGACCGTAATATGAAAACGTGAAGGAGGGCTGGAGGGAAAAAAAGGGAATCATTGGATAATCTGTATTTTGTTCGTAACTCAAAAATGAGAAAAAAATGTCTCTTGCTCTTTGTTTTAAAACCACAAATGGAAAAAAAACTGTTTCAGGCGGCAGAATCCAAAAATGACAAACATGGTCCATTTTTGTTGGCAATTCCTTTTGCTGTTAGGAAACCAAAAACAGAAGTCAAGTGGTCTGTTCTTTGTTCTCAAACTTAAAACGAGAAAAACACTGCAATTTAGCTTTTTTTTAAGTCCTATATTGAAACGTTGCCCTGGTAAAGATTCTGTGCTTGCATAAACTTACACTTTTAAAGAAATGCCTTCTTATCTGGTTGACCCTTCCGTTGTCCCAAGTGAGACATGAGAAATGGAATTCGCAAAAACCAAAAATGTAAATTTGTTGAATTACAAAAAAGTTTTGGATTTTATGACTAAAAAAAGACCAACATCCTCCGTTCTACATTTGGAAAATAAACTATGGCATCAATCAAATGTTTACAGCTACTACAAAAACAACCGTACCTGTCTGTAGAAGGTGTGTGAGTGCCGTGATGAAACTGAAGGGTTGGAAGTTCGGCTCGTCAGCTTGGAGGGAGCGTGACCTTTGATTACACTGGGGTGGTCGGAAGACGACAAGCGAGGGCTGGCACCGTTGGCAGCCTTGACCTGCTGGGACAGGAAAGAGGAAAAGAGTTATAATGGAAACTGAAGCTACTAAAACACAGGACTCTGCCTCTAAAAAGTTCAAGATATCAATAATTGAAAAATAGGGAAAATAATCACATCAGTTAACTTGTTAATAGTGACACTTGATGACATTTTGCAACACAATGCTTCACAGTCTCAAAGGGATTTCATGCCAATACAAGGAACAGTGTCTTTAATGGACAATTCATGTTTTCAGCGTATCTACAAGGGTATAAATTTTGTTATTCACCCAAGTCTTATCCATCATTTACACCTTTATAATTCATCATAAACAAATATTAAATGAATTATCCAACTGCTGGACTTTGGAGGTGCTTTGATTTGTACGTGGTTTCAGTTGATGGATCCAAATTCTCTAGAAATCCTGTGCTACATGCTACACCCACTGTGTTTGGCACTCCTCAGGACTAATTACTAGCTGCTGTAATCTGTAAAAGGTGCACTCACAGCCTTTCACAAACATCCAAGTGTTAATTTCTGTTCAAAGTTTGCATAAGTCATGAACTGGCCTTAACTGTGGCAGTTTGTTTCACCTGTTTCAGATGTGAGTCCTCTGAGCCAGAGCAGATCTGAAGCTGACCATTTATTTGATGCTTAACTTCAGTAAAAACTGGATTTATGTCCTCTAAGACTGCTGTTCCATCAGTAAGGGCAGGTCGTCCATCAGGAGGAGGCGAGGACCCAACGCTGTGGTCTGATGGCTTGAAAGCATCTTCTAATTCTTCCTGTGTTCCTGGTAGGAAGTGCGTCTCTGGCAAGAAGACCTGTGTGTCCGGGTGGAGGTCAGGATCCAACTTAATCGTAGCGTCTGGCATTGCTAAGACTGAATCGCTTTTACTCCGAACTCGCTCCACGGTAAGGAAATCCATCTCCCCTTCCTGTGGATCTGCATCTTTGTCCACCTGAGCAGAAGCGTCCTCCTCGGCGATCACATCCAGTAAAGGTGGGGTTTGGTCAACTGGCCTCAAAGACAACTGGCTGGCAGATTCACCACTCCCTGTGTCCTTCAGCAGGCTGGATGGAGTGAACGGCTGCTCGGGGATACTGAGCATGTGCAGTGTGACGGAGACGATGAAGATGACGCCCGCGAAGAGGAAGAGGACCTGCTCCTGTGATTTGAATGCTTGGCCCAGAGCCGAGCCGGTCCAGTCCAGACCGCCCAACATGTATCCCACTGCTCCACCGAGTCCTGGAGAGACAGATACAAGGGTGCGATTGCAGTATTTATAAATGCGTGAGGAGATTTGTGTAACTGTACCTCAATCTGAAGAGTGTAGTCAGAATGAAAACTGCAAATTTGTAGAAAAATCTCTACATGAGTCAAGAAATCTGTACATGTGAATGAGATTTGTAGATAAATAGATCACTTCCACCTCAGGTATGTCTCTCAATTGACTTCATGCAACCAATACTGTGAAATATTATAAGGTGAATATCATTCCTCAATAACTGTAATATTTGTAAGTTGACGAGTTGAGTATTTCCTCTCATGAACAATCAGAAACAAATATTTTAGAAAGTTTTAAATACAGATCCCAGAGTATAAACTGAATGCAACAAAAGTGAACACATGTGATCGCTGACAGACATAAACACGTTAAATTAATAAAACTTTCTCAGTTTTGCACCTATGGGCTGTGTCTGCATCATGGCTCCACATGGAAAAGAATTGCCAGAGGAACTGAAAAATCAAATTGGGAGACTTGGCAAAGATGGAAAAGGATCCAGGAAGATCAGCGACCAACGAAAAGCGCTTCAGATCTGAAGTTGTCTGCAACTGCAAGATTAAACTATGATGCAGAAAATGAAAAGAAGCCTGATGAAGACTGGGAGCACATTCTAGAAAAGGCCAAATCAAATCAAATCGACTTTTGTTGTCATTTAGCTGTACATACTAACACAGTGCAGGCAAAATGAGAGGGAGTTTCTCTAGGAATCCCAATGAAGAACAAAAATAAGAACACACATTTAAACACACAACACACACACTTATACGTACATACACACATATCCGTGAGACGTCTGCAGCTAAAGTGACAATGAAATGAAATGGACATTGGAATTGTCTCTGTTTAAGTGTCCAAGTAGTCCAAGGTAGCAGCTTGTTTTTAAAGTGCCAGTTAAAGTGACTTGTGATCATAAATAAATTCAAAACTGAAAATATACCTTAAACTAAGGTGCAGTAGTGTGCAAATTCCCAGTCAACCATTCAGCATTCTAACAGCTTATGGGGAGAAGCTGTTGCTCAGTCTGGTGGTTCTAGCTCTGATGCTATGGAACCGTTTGCCTGATGGTAGCAGTTCAAAGTGATTGTGAGGGGTGTGAGGGGTCTCTGACAATGGTCAGTGCCCTGCTCCTGCAAGAACTCTGGAAGGGTTCCTGGACAGAGGGGAGGGAAACTCCGATGACCCTCTCAGCTCCCTAAACTATCCTCTGCAGGACTTTTTTGTCTGGCATACTGCAGCTGGAGCACCATGTTGAGATACAGTATGTCAGAACGCTTTCAACCACACCTCAAGACATATTTGTTGCGGTGCCCCGATAGCCTATTGGCTGTGTCACGGGACCTGCATGCCGAGGCATAGAGGCTGTACCGGGCTCGAGTCCGACCTCGGCCATTTACTGCATGCCTTTCTGCACTCTCTCTCCTGTTTCCGTTTTTATCCATTGTCCTGTCCTCTCCAATAAAGGCTGAAAATGCCAAAAATAAATCTTAAGACATATTAATTGGGCTCAGATGGAGTCCAGCATGTTTGGTGTGAACCTGACCAGGACTACCACAGTGAATGCGTAGTCCTGACAGTGAAGCACGGAGGTGGAAGTATGATAATATGGGGCTGCATGAGTGCAAAAAGTGTTGGGGAGATGACATTTATAGATGCTTGTGGATAAACCAAAATACTGGCTGACATGATGACTCCCAGTCAGCAGAAGTTTTGATGAAGAGGAATATTCCAGCACAATGCATTGAGTTTCTACTGTGGAGCCTGAATTTTCAATATAGTAAATCTAGGATAATTTTTACATGAGAGCAAATATCCTACTGTTCACTTATGATACAATTACTCACTTCTGCTGTATACTGTACATGTTCATAAATGCATACTTTCCACATGCATAAGCAGTTTATACTGCGACAAAAATGCTGCCATAGACAGGGACAGACATTGATACATGTCATTATTTGATAAAGACAAACAGATAAACACAAATCTCTGAATCATCACTGTCTACATGTTCAGAACATTCTTGAAGCTCATATTCTGAGAAACAGAATTATAGGTTTTGAAGACCTGTACACCCCTTACACATGCTTTCATGAATAGCTGAAATTTCTATGAGAACAGTCTGCATGTGGGTGCTTGTCTTACCGGCTGAGAAGGCATGAATGTTCAAGGCCATATCCTGCTCCTCAGTGTCAGCCACATCCAGCAGGTAAGCCCTGATTGGTCCCTCAGAGGCGTCAGCACAGAAGTCCAGCACCACCACACCCACGACGGTAAGAATGATGCCGATTGGCTGCCTGTTGGGGCTGTCGCCGATGGAAAGGCCTGAAAGAACACCCCGTAAGTATACACAGGTTAAAACAAACTGTAAAATTATAACGTGTAAGTGGTGATCTCCTTTCTACTCACCTATTAATGATCCATTTAAAAACAGAGCCACTCCCAGCAGCACGCCGACACAAAGGGCCAGGATGAACGGTCGTCTTCGGCCCCATCGCAGAGTGCAGCGATCGCTGGCCGAGCCGATCAGAGGCGTGAAGAGGAGACCCAGGATGGGACTGAGGAACCAGGTTAAACTGTAATACTGCTCAGGAAGACCTAGAAAACACACAAGATCCACTCAAATACACAGACTCAGATCAAAAAAACTGATTTTTAAATTGTATTTCTAGTTACCTCAGTTTTCCTTTTGAACTCATTGTTAGATATTATTCTACATCATTACAACAAGGTCTTTTGTGCTATTGTTTAACTGTCTATGCTATCAAAATAGGACATCCTTGGAGTCTTGCTAGTATTTCTTAAACACCCATCCATCCATTATCTATACACCACTTAATCCTCTGTAGGGTCGCGGGGGGACTGGAGCCTATCCCAGCCGACTCGAAGGCAGGGGGACACCCTGGACGAGTCGCCAGTCTATCAAAGGGCCACACATAGAGACAGACAACCAAGCACACTCACATTCACACCTACGGACAATTTAGAATAATCAGTTAACCTTTGTATGTCTTTGGACTGTCGGAGGAAGCCGGAGAACCGGTGAAAACCCACGCTGCACAGGGAGAACATGCAAACTCCACACAGAAAGATCCCAGGTGTCCTAAGCGGGACGCGAACCGGGGATCTTCTAGTTGTGAGGCGACGCTGCTAACAACCGAGCCACCCCGTATTTCTTAAACAGTCATAGTTCAATGAAATAAAAGAAGAACAGGACACATAACTGAAGAGGTTTTATTTGCTGATAGACTCTACAAACCTCTATGAGTTGTATTTTTTACAGTCAAATAGCTAGGTATTTGCATTTTTACAACTTAACAAACTGCCTTTTTCACACTGCTCTGCACATCAGCTCTAGAGAGATGTGTAACCATGTTGAATCGTCCAACAACATGCTCCTCTGTATACTGTTTTTGTACCATGCTGCATTTATTTTATTGATGCGGCGTGCTTTAATTTCCTCTCAGTCTCTTTTAGTCTGCAGTTCACCTGGAAAGCCCCTGAATTTTTGTCACATGTGATGATTTTTTTTTCAGTTTTTACAGTTTCTTGCTCTGATAAATAGGTTAGTTAGGCAACTTTTTGAAAAGTAAACGAGACTTTTAAACCAACTGGTGGGTTTTGGGGTTCAGAGGGTTAACTTGTACGACAAAACTGGTGACTAAAAAACTGACATCATGAGCCTCGATGTCTTCTGTAATAAATTACTCATCCACCAGGGTCTGTTTTGAGTTAAGCCACCCTTTTTTTTACATGTTTGTCATGCAGGAACTTGTCAGGATAACTACGCCGCTGTACATGAATGCAGACAGGCTGTTTTTTTACATTCTCAGCACACAAAAATGTTTTCCCATGTCCCACTGTTTACAGAAGCATAGCACATGACAGCCCATGCATGCCAACGCGCAGCTAAGGAACCACTGGTGCATTTCCTGAAGCGGTGACTTTTAGGAATAATACAGTGGCAGAAATATGCACCAGTCACCTCTAGCTGCTCCTGTTACAAGACAGAACAGGGCTTCAGCATGCAGGAAACACTCCTCTTAGAGCTTTCTAGTCATTTCAAAGACAGTGTGGTGTGGCAGTTTAGGTAGATAGATGGATTTCAGTGTGCTGCTTTGACACAGACATCAGCTGTAAGTTATAACAAAAAAAAAAAAACACAGACGCCTCTGCCAGAAGATAACATCAGACTTTCTACCCCTGAGGAAGAAGTGGACTTTTAGTTTTAATTGAAAAATCTCAGTCAGTCGGCCTGTTCTCATGGGAACAACATGTTGCTGCACAGCTCTGCTCCTGCCTTCCTGCTCCCTTAAGTCAACAGAACAGAACATGACTTTCTCAGGGCAGGAAAAATGTCTCGCTTTCTGTCCGTCAGTCGTTCTTTCTCGCAGCGAGGCTTAAAGGTTTTTTTTTTTTCCCCTTGGTGGAGCAGTTTGTTTTATCAGTGGGTTTGCCTGGAGCACGTGCAGTGAGGAAGGAAACGCATTCAGCTTGTTTGTTTGAGCTAAAAGAATGCACACAGTGGTAATAACGTATGTAAACACCCACACATCTCCATAAGGTAGGCTTAGGGAAAAGTACGGCACAGTCATGAGGCAGGTTTGTGTCGCAAGAGGGAAAAGCTGCTAAGTCATGAGTCATGAGTCAAACATATTTCCTCAGACAGCAGATATTCACATTTGATTCCATGTTGCTGAGCCACTCTCCAAGATGAGTGAAAAGGGAGTTGTTTTATTGCAAGATTTCAAAAAGTGGGGCATTCCACAGAACAGTACTTCACCGGCTTTCCTTGGGAGTATTGTTCATTTACGGAAAGCAGGAATTACAAAAACCGGGGCTGCCCAGTGCCTGGCTGTCAGAGTCAGTTCAGGAAGGGATTGGCTTAATGTGTAGCAGAGTTTCCCTTGAGCAGAGAATCTTAAACCTCAATATCGTAGTCAAGCTTATTCATTTAACCATCTGAACGCCAAAACCTGAAACCAGGTTTAAAAGGTATGCTACGTTTAAAAAAAATCCCCAAAATTATACCATTTATTAGAACCAAAAACTGCAAAAACAGAAAAAATCGTCGGAATTTCATCTTTCCGATGGTCCATCAACTAAAATTAAAATCACTTTATTCTCATGCAAAAAAAATTTAAAAAACAAAGCGTTTGCACCAGATTCTGTCAAAAAAACCCATAGAATTCTGCATTCCTCAGAACAACCGAGAAGCCATTAGTGACTCCAACAGTCCCATCACAAAAATTCCAAGACCTTTCAGCTGAACTGCAGGCAGTGTTTACACAGAGCAGAGAAGAGACAAGGATGGACGCAAATGAAAAATCTAAGCAGTAAATTATCTCTCGTATGTAAAGCCACCATGCAAACTTATAAAATATTTGACGTGTTGATTCTAGTTTTTTTTTACATTTTTGTAAAAATAAATTATGAAAGAAATTCAACTTGTAGTCAGTCTTTTTATGATTTTTGGCATTAAAACCTGCACAAAACTGCACAAAAGACATTTTCTGAGTTCCATCGTTTTCTATCCATGGTGTGCTGCTTCCAGAGGTGCAGGACTTTATACCACATCAAATAATGAGCCCACAGTGAAAAGGAAGTGATTGTTTGACCAAAAAAAATCATAACTGAGATTCATATTTGATTCATTGTGCGACAAAACTTGTACCAAACAGAGAATAAACTCCAATCTCCTGTCCTGTATGGCTTTGACGCCATAACAATCTCAACTTTCACTGATCTACTAACATGTTGAACAGCATGTGGACTTAACGGCCTAAAAATGCTTCAGGTCAGTGTGAACCCATAACACCACCTTGAGCATGTACATGTAACTGTTTACAGAAGATCCACAAGAGATTATAAATATCAGGTCAAACCGGAGGAGCTCTCTGACACTCAGACAACTATAGATATACTTGGCATTAAGGCAACGTGAATACAAGGCTACTATCCTGTCCTGACCTACAGATGAACTGCATTGCATGTATTGTGTGTTTTGGCAGCGGCAAAAGAAAACACAGAGCTAATGTGTCAACTGTTCACACTCTATAACTAACTGACCTAATCCAGGTTTAACATGGTAATGTTTCTGAAAGTGACGTTACACACTTTAGCAGCACTGAATCTAAGGCGCTTCGCAGTTATGTCGCATAACCCACGTGCAGAGACGTAGCAGCTGTGCCGAGTTCAAGTCCGACCTCGGCCATTTACCGCATGTCCTTCCCCACTCTCGCTCCTGTTTCCAATTCTGTCCACTGTCCTGTCCTCTTCAATAAAGGCTACAACGCCCAAAATAAATCTTTAAAAAAACACAGAATCTAGCTAACGTACAACATACGGATCCCTGTTGTAATAATTCACAAAGAAATGATTCATCCCAAACACAAAGTGTGACAGCTTGACACTCTGCAGCTCTTGCCATGGACAGTAGATATATGAAAAGAAGACTGCAACCCATTTTGCTTCCAGACAGAAATTTGCCAAACTGAGACTACGGGTGTTCAAGCAAAACACATGGGATCCTTAGAAATTCTTTCCAAATCGCACTGAATGGGGTTTAGTGGAAAGTTTGTAAAACATGATCTTTGTTAACGGTGACAGTGAGACTGAAATGTGCTGTGTTAGACATTCCTGTCATACCTAGCTGGGAAAAAATGCCTTTGTTCCATTTCTGCTATGATGGCAAACTTGACATCTAACTGCATAGCTCCCTGCTGGTTACATGGTACAGAGGTGCAGGTGGGGAACTCAGTGGATGTGGTTTAGTTCACACAAACTGTTACCTGAGCACTGCTGCAAGTGTAGTTTATACTGGTGTGCTTTTAGTACTTATTCTGATGTAGAAAGCCACTCGACTCACGCTCACATCTGAATCTGGCAGCGATAATGTTTGTCTTCCCGTTCCTTGAGCCCGACAAATGACTCTCCATACATTCATATGCCGCTATGACATCTCATCAGTTTTCTCTCTCTCGCTGTACATAACTCTGACTACAGAGCTGCATGTTTACCTGCCCAGCGTCTGTTGTTTGTCAGTGCTCATCTTTCCCATCTCCACTCTCCCCTCGCTCCAACCAGTCGAGGCTGACAGCAACTCATCCTGAGTCTGGTTTTGCCGGAGATTTCGTCCTGTTAAAAGGGAGTTTTTCTCTCCAGTGCTCAGGGAGGAATTGTTGGATTTTTCTCAAAGTTCATGATACCTCTTGATCGCGTTACCCTTTCATCCTCCTTTGCTCTCCCTGCGGCTTCCATGCAGGTCTCCCATAAAGCACAAAGCAGCCTTATTTGTGTGTTTTACATTGCTGCGATGACATTAAAACTATCACCTGTGTAGCTTGAAAATTGCGCTAAAGTGCTAATTCAAAGTAAGGTGGTTAAACTGAAAAAAAAAAATCAATAATTATCCATAAAGACGGAAATGAAGCAGCCCCAACTGTAAGGTCATGACCTCTCAGATGACTCACTGTGTGTTATGATTTGACACTTAATCAATAAAACAAGCTACACATTACAGCTGGTGTCTTTACCAGCTTGGAAACATCATACAGCTACACTAATGGAGCTATCATTACATGCATGAGTAGATAAAAACTGAGTAAACCAGATATACAACATGTCCTTTTTTCAATATCTATTGCTTCAAGAGAAATGAAGAGCTGCTCTGTGTAGTGGACATCATGCATCAACTGTTTACTCTAATGGTAAATATTATTTTTTAGCATAAACATAGCTTAGACAAAGAAAATACTTTCATACATTCAATTACTGATAAAGATGAACTAAATACTGAGAAAACAAGACATGGTTATAGCAGACCATTTCATTAAAGTGCTATTCAATGGTCAAAGATCAAGGTTATATAGGTCTCATGACAATGTGAATGCATTATGTCAGGAACGCACTGGTGAAAATTCTTTAAATTTGGCACAAACATTACTTTGGACTCAACATTGATCTTTGACCAACCCATTCTACATACACCGATCAGCCACAACATTCTGACCACTGACAGGTGAAGTGAGTAACATTAATCATATTGGTACTATGTGGTGTTCTGATGGAAAACCTTGGATTTAACATCCGTGTTGATGAGACTTAGACACCCAAATAAACATTGTCCAACAACAAGAACACTCCCTCATGCAAATGGAAATCCCAAATGTCACTGGCCTACCCCCGCAGGAAAATGCACCCCACCACATAGCAACAACATCAACCAATCGGGAACATGTTGAGGAACATGACAATGGTCCAACATGTTGATTTGACCTCCAAACTTCCTACACCCCATTCTGATCAAGCATCAACAGGATGCAGTGGAACAAGTTTGATTGACAGAGGCCCCACTGCACAAGCCAGAGCACCCAAAGGATCCAACGTCCTGGTTCCAGACCCCATAGGACACCCTGAGAGGTCCTCTTGTCCATGTCCAATGGTTCAGAGCATTTTGGAGCACATAAGAGGGACCAACACAATATTAGGCAGGTGGTCATAATGTTATGCCTGATTGGTGTATTGGTACCTTTAAAAGGTTTTAACAGATATTCCACAAGTCGGAATTTATGATGCAATGTTTCAGGGAAACAAACATTAATTAGGACAATAACTGTACAGCAATAAATAGAAGCTATGGGAGATCAATCCATGCTGGTTTGGAGTTATTATTGCAAATAGTATGATTTAATTTGTCTACTGTAGGGGACACGATGCATGAAAGGGTTAACTGCAAGGGGTCTACCTCTAAACAAACCGGGGAATGTATATTTAGTCTGGTATGTTTGCTCAGCAGTGGCACTTGCTCATTTTTACTGTTTGTACAAGTCGCTGTAGCACGTGTTTTGATCATATCTGTGTCCCAAACATGTCACAAACTCACTCTGACAAGTTGCAAAGAAACAAAGAGTGATATGACTTGGACATTTCTTTAAGAGAGCAGGGGTTTGTGCGGATGTCTTACCTATCTGCAGCAGCACAGGCGTCACCAGCGCTGTTTCCATGGCGTAGCAAAACTCTCGTCCAAACATCACGGCTCCGTGCATCACCCAGCGATGCAGAGGGATCCTCACCCCTCTGCCATCCACCTCCGCCTCCTTCTCACTCTCACTGTCTTCTGCTTCTCCCTCTGGATTTCTGCTCCCTAAAAGGCCAGAGGCCTCTTTCTCCTCTGCTTCACCTCTCATTTCAGTCTGGTTCACAGGTTGTGGTCGTATTGTAGTGTGTATGACTTACTGCCACTATTTTCCTATGAATGCAAGCACAGTTTTACTACAATATGCTTAAAGAATATGTAACGTCCATGGTTGTCATCTTGACTACTCACTGCATAAGAAGCTATCCATGAAGACTAATCAGCAAGCAGGGGGTTGATTGAATACGAGGAAGGAATCATCATGACAGTGAGATAAATACGTCCAGAAAATCGAATTTTTAATCCTGTGGGCATCATGCTGATAGGTGCTGCTGGTTCAGAGGGGCGGTGCTCCTCAGTGCTGCCCTCCTCAAGTTCAAAACTCAAGAAAAGCTGAAAACCTCTGCACAGCTCAGTGGGTATGCAGAGGGGAGGAGCAGGGAAGAGCAGAGGAGGTGGAACGCGAAGGAGGGCGTGATAAGGGTGTTATGAGGTCCAGTGGCTGCAGAAATAACTTGAATACATCTGTGAATATGCTTGCTGCAGTGTCAGTCGGAGGTGGCGTCCGTGCATTTGCACAGTCTGGGTCAAGAGAGGTCCACGGATGTGCACCTGAGTGCACTTGAGGCAAGACCTGATCAAAACATCCAGAAATTCCTTCGCAAAGACTCACTGTCGCTGCCACACAGCAACCTGCAGAAAGAACAGACAATAAGAGCTATAAAAGGCTTTAAAACATGGCCTGTCTTAGCTATTTTCCTGCCTTTGTGTTGTGTACAGATGTAGACAGATATGACTCATAAACTACATTTTTTTGTAAGGATGGGAGCAAGGGTCAAATACTAGAAAGTTCCCATGTGTAAAAGTATTTCAGTGCAGTTGGCTCCCATGATCGGAAACAAAAATTCTCTCGGCTTTGGAAAAAATGCTGCCCTGCCCCCAAAGACGTCCACTGATAACAGATTTAAACTCAATATAAATCTTATGCATCAAAGAAAAAAGCATTAGGAATCAAGGAAGTGATCGAGCAATCAGGAGATACATGAGGTTGCTCTGTGTCATCACCCCTAACTTAACCTTCGAACCACAAAAGCGACATCAGAGGCACGAACAAAAGCCACATTGAGAAATAAAACGTTATTACCACACTACAGCTGTTGCGTAAGTGTTGACAGTTGAAACGTGCAGATCTGAACTTCTGAACCACCCCTGGGGCAGATATATCTGATGTACAGTGATGTGATTTAATCTGTAGGCTACAAATAGGTATTAGGTGTTGAATGAAACTGAATTAACAAATTGCAATAATAAGCATACTGGCTGAACTTGCCAAAGAAAAAATAAAATGACACCTAGAGGCCTGGATTTTACTTTAAAAGAAGAGTATTTGAAGCAGGGCTAAAAAGTACAAATTGTACATAAAATATACCATGATAAACATTTACTTTGCCAAATTTATACAGACACTGATGTTTCACCTATTCTTTGAACGAGAAATATCCCAAAATTTCTGGACAGATCTCACTTTTTTGAAGCTGCTTAGCCTATCTACTCATAATTTTAAAGATAGCATTTGTTAACATGATAATCCAAACAGCACTCTTGAATATTTGATTCTTTTTTTAAATTATACAGGCAATTTTCTCAATTCAGAAAGAGAAATCTGCTGAATTACTTCGAGCTTTCCCCTCTTCTCTCTCTACTGAAATCACCTAGTTTACTAAACAAAGTACATAATAATCTGCTTGGAAGCTACAGTGAATATGACTGAATATTATATGTGCACCTGTTTTTTTCCAATTTATGTTCTCCAATCTGATTTATATCATGTATGTATTATATATAAGTGCAACTGGATGTTTGTATATGACTACTTTGTTAATTAAAAGTTGAAATAGTCCACTTCTGTGTAGTTTATACTCATTCACTTTCTCCATGTCTTCCCTGAAGTAAACACAGGAGACTAATCCTGAAAGGTCAGGTCACATATAAGTTAATATTTAAACTCTTCTGATGTGAAACAGGGGTGTGCAGTTCTCTTCTGTTTTGACAAAGTGACTCATTAACCTGTATGTAATCATAATACACACATATGTAGTGTTTTAGCCTCCTGAAAGTGGGTTCTCACAGGAATGTACAGTACGTGGGATCCTGATGTGCCAGTTAGAACATGTTTAACTGAAGTTAAGCTCAGGTGCCGACTTACCTGAGCTACACACAGAGTCACAGCACAAAAACAAGGTATTACTGATCATTTTAGTGAGTGACGAAGATGCGACGAGCGACAAACAGAAGTGTCTTTATGGATGAAAACACCTGACTTATCTGAGCAAGCTAGCTTATATCAAGCAGCTGCCGTTAGCAATTTAAATAAAAGATAGAAAAGTTGTAACTCACCTGAGACTTTATTTAGCTGTGGTTGAAAAAGGGTTACGACCACTTCCGCATTGTGTCAGAGGAATAAAAAAGTATGAATTATGGGCTGGAAGAGAAGCTAACGTTCACCAGCTAACTTAGTGACCATCTGCTCCACTACACTCATCAATGTCACCGGTTTCCACAGTAACAAAGCGGGGCGTGGCCACAGGAGGACGCCGTGACGTCAGAACTTTACAGTAAAACTAATTTTACGATTGCTCATCAATTAAAAAGCTAATATCTGATGTAATAACATTTGATATTATAATGTAATGACAAATATTAACATTAATAAAGCTAAGCCAAAAATTTATAATTAATTATGGTAAATTTTAATTGAATTATTAGTTTTTCTGGCTGAAAATGACATAAACAAGCCACAAAACACAGTAAAACTTTGTGTTAGAGATGTTAATGACGATTTTTAACTATTTTTATGTTTTTCCCCCCGCATTTTTATGAAAAAATGGCATGTCCAAAATGATTCTTAACTCTTGAAACGGTCATAAATTATTACAAAAACCTAAGCTTCTATACTGTTCTAAATGTTCCTAGTAATTTCGACCATGTGTCTTATTGTTTTAAAACGTATAAATTGAGAACAGCTGATGCAGTAGTTCTCTAGTCAGTTAAAATCCCAGCTGGATGTTGATATAGAATAATTTTTGTTACATAATTGGATTTTTAATACAGAATTGTGACAATCTGTGTATTGCGTGAGGGAAACACACACAGTGTTATACAAAATGACTCATAGTCAAGCCAAATTTTGATTTATACTATTTTTTTTTTTACCAATAGGTTTCCCCTGACTGGAAATGACATAAACAAGTGACTAAAGATGATAAAACATCATGTTGTGCTGCACAACTGTGGTTGGTGACAAGATAATTTAAGGCTATAAAGTCATACAGAGTGTTTTCAAGGTCTACAGTACAAAACATCATTAAATACAACAAGGAGTTCCACGCTTCTTTCCTAGAGCTTTCATCTGCATGGCAAGACAGATGAAATCATTCTTCTCTCCAGCTCTCACTTAAACATCTGTTTTATTTTTCACCAAAATATCACCAATATACATTTCAGGAGACGCTTGTTTTCTCCAAAGCTGCAATAACAGACGTTACAAAAACTACCATTTTCTTGATGGACAACAAACATCACCTTGTTGCAATGGAAAAATATTCTAATCCTTTTCCAAACAGCCACATAGAAGCAGCCTCCACTTGTCTAAGCAGTTTGGTGTATTTGAAAGGAAGTGCAACGCTGCCCTCTGCTGCACAGATGCACTTACTTCCAAATATATTTTATCATATACTTCATTTTTGCTCATTGCTGGAGGGATTGTGTTGCTCAGCCTTTCTCCTTTAAATGCCCCTAAATCAGAAAACATACTTGTCCAGGTCATGGATGGTTCTCATGCTGGAATATTACACTTCTTCCAGCTTCTGCAGACTGGGAGTCATCATGTCAGCCAGTGTTTTGGTTCATCCACAGGCATTCATCTATAGATATCATCGTCCCAACACCTTTTGCACTCATGCAGCCCCATATTATCATACTTCCACCTCCATGCTTCACTGTCAGGACTATGCATTCACTGTGGCCGGACTCCATCTGACAAATGTATCTTTATTTAACTGGACCAAACTGACTGAGGCATTCGCTTACATGTTTGCTCAAAGTAATAATATCCACAAGGCAGCATTCTGTTATACTGTTGGAATTTGGCGGTAGATTGGTGTCCCAGGTTCAAAGTACCGGCCATGTTTCTTGGCATAAATGGAAAGTTTAGTAGCACACAAGTTGTGTTCCTTGTCAGTGTTGCAGTTTATCCAAGCAGCTAGCGAAAGTTGTGGAGCCAACTTCGGAAGCTACTTGTTGTGAGTTTGTTGGTGCTCGTTATCAAAAAGAAATGGCAGCACTGAGTGTCAATCCTGAGTCATTACACAGTGTTGTCCCTGGTCAGCATGCTGCAGAGTCCAGGTGTCTTTTAGTTCTCTTGTGAAACTGGGTTTACAGCGTGTGACTTTCTCTCTGCAGCGCACTGGGAATCTTGGTCATCATGATCACGTTATTAGTGATGGCGTTGGCCGTCCCTCCTGAGGCCTTGGAGCTGTGCTGCATGCTGACGATGTCTCCGCTGGTCTGCTCGGGCTCCGCTCGACGGAAAAGATGCCTCATGGTGGCCTGAGGGCGGCAAGGGCGGTAAATAATTTAGTGAATCGATGAGCGGGGGAAAAAAAAAAAGTTGGATGAATGAGTGATGGATGGGCAAATTATGGCTGGAGGGAAGGATGGATAGGTGGCAGAGAGGAATGAGGTCAGGACGGATGAGGATGAAGGAAGCAACTGCAGTCTTACCTGGAAATTATTAGTAACGAAGCAGTAGACGACAGGGTCCATGCAGCTGTTCAGACTGCTGAGAGTGACGGTTAAGTGGTAAACGATGACATGATGAGGCATATCAGGGTAGAAGTACACGACTACCTGCAACACAAAGCACAAGGCCAACATTGACATGCAATCACACACAATAACTTTTAACATTACAGTGAACAAAAAAATTACATTTATAAATATAGAAAAGCCACAATGGGTCTTTTTTTGCTTGTAAGCCCTTTAAACAAAGCAGTACTTGCCACAGATTATCATTTGTGTGTTGACATGAGTGTTTTTTTTGGCACGGATTGTTAAATTTCAAGCACTTTTGAAGGTCTCAAAAGTTAAAAACATCCAAAGATTCATCAGAGAAAAGCATAATTTAAAGAAAATAAACAGAATCTTGTAAAACATATACAATGTCCTGTAAAAGTTTGTTAACAAGAGAATATTTGCATTGTTTTGTGTCTTGTTAGTGTTTTCTGGTTTCTCACTTTCGTTGATATTGGTTTTATTGGTTTGTTTTCTATCTTATTTGTGTTGCTTCGTATCTTTATTTTGTAGTTACGTCCCATTTGCGTCATTTTGCGCCTGTTTTGTTGTCATTTTATGTCTCGTTTATTTAGTTTTGTGCTGTTTTGTTCCTACTTTGTGTCGTTTTTGGGGCTCATTTTGTCACTTTTTGTTTTACTACTTTGTTTTGTGTATCCTTTGTGTTGTTTTGTCTCTCAAGTTAATTGTTTTTTGTTTCATTTGTTTGCCGTTTTGTGTCTAGATTGCATTGTTGTGTCTATCCATTTAGTCATTTTTTGATTCATTTGCTTGTTTTATGTGCTATTTTTGTGTCTGGTTTTTGTAGTTGTGTCTCATTTGCATCATTTTGCACCTGTTTTTTTGTCATTTTATTTCTCGCTTATTTAGTTTTGTTGTTTTTTTTGTACCTACTTTGTGTCGTTCTGTGTCTCGTCTTTGTCACTTTTTGTTTTATTTCTTCGTTTTGTGTATCCTTTGTGTTGTTGTGTCTAACCATTTAATCTTTTTTTCTTCATTTGTTTGTTTTATGAGTCATTTTTGTTGTTTTGTGTCTTGTTTGTGTCGTTTTATGTCTTGTTTGCATTGTTTTGTGTCTAGTTTGTGATGTTGTATCTACCCATGTAGTCATTTTTTGTTTTATTTGTTTATTTGTTTTGTTTATTTCGTTTGTTTTGTGTCATTTTTGTAGTTTTATATCTTGTTTGGGGTTTTTTTTGTGTCTGGGTTTTGTAGTTGTCTCATTTGTATCATTTTGTGTCTGGTTTTTGTCGTCGTACATCTCGTTTACTTAGTTTCGTGTCTCGTTTGTGTCTCATTCTGGTCTTTTTTTTTGTTTCGTTTATTTAGTGTTGGGTCTCGTTCGTGCTGTTTTGTGTCAAATATTTTGTTCAGTTGTCACAGCAGCCTGCTGTAAATGATAATTCTTGTTTTTCAAACCAAAAAACATCAGATTTTACAGTTTTTTGTCCCTATTTTGAAAAAAACACACTTCTAGAATTTATTGTATTTTTATAATAGTTTCTTACAATGAAGACAATGCACTGTGTCAAACTGCAAAAATATCTCTGGCATGGCTCGAGCAACCCGACTAAGAGTTCAAATTGTTAACCTGGCCTCCAGACTAACCAGATCCCAATCTGATCGAGCATCCACGAGATTCACCGCAACAACTCTCAGGATGAGAATTTCACATGTAAAACAAGGTGTTGCTAACTCACCTGTCTGATGTGGAAAGGTGTGAAGCAGACGGTGAAGATGATCAGTACAGTGGTCAGCAGCTGCACAGCCCTCCTTCTTCTCTCCCTGAGAAAACACAGTTAAAACCACCACTGTAACTTGGTTTAAGCTGTAAGCCTCCGGTGATTTTAATTCTTGAATGGTGTGTTCTTGTTTCAAACTTCACTTTTGAGTTCTGAACATACCTGCTCTGCTGCATCAGACGCCGGTCAGCCAGAGCCCACATGATGCGCAACGTGAAGACCACGATGATGATGAGGGGTAGAAAGAACTCGGTGATGGTGAGAAAGAGAAGCTTGGAGATGCAGCAGCCTGTATGCTGGAAGGCAGTGGAGAGAAACGAGTAGGTGACCACTATGGCAAACAGCCAGACGGAGATGCAAACACATTTGGCCACGCTGGAGTTCCTCCAACGCCGGGAGGCTTCAACCTGCAAGAACAGGAGAAAACTTTTGAAGTCAGGATCTATCTAGCGAAGAGACAGTCTGGCTTCTCTGGCGAAACTCACCTGCACTATGGCGAGGTAACGGTCGACGCATATGCAGGTCAGAAACAGAATGCTGCAGTACATGTTGACGAAGTAGCTGAAGATGTGCAGGTAGGAGCAGGTGAGACAAGCTCCCCCGCTGTAGTAGAGCAGGATGCGGGTCGGCAGCGACAGGTTGACCAGGAGGTCCGTCACCGCCAGGTTGATGGTGTAAATTACCGAAGTGGTCTTTTGCTTAGTGCGGAAACAGAAAACATAAAGTGCTACTATATTAAGCACCATGCCCACCTGGAAAACAGAGGAAGAGGGAAATGAGACAAGCATGGGTGATATTGCAGAAGAGCAGAGACACGAAAAGGCCTCATAAAAACTACTTACCAGGAAAATGAGAGAGTTTATGACCATGAGTGCGATCCAGAGGCCATAGAAGTCGCTGTAGAGCCCCTCGTCTAAATGTGCCAGCCTCTGAAGATAAGCCTCCATCCCACTTCTGTTAGCTGGACCGGATATTACAGGCAGGAGGGGGAAGGACGTGTTGATGAAGAGCCAGGACTCAGTGCTGCTGAAGTTCATCATAACAGTGATGCGACGCTGAAGAGGCGCGATAATGATGCTGATGAGGATCGAGAGGATGATACAGATGACGGGGAATCAGTGATGAAGTAGAATCTGTTGGACTAAATAGCACACAGGTTTCATTTACTTTATTTTCCTGCTTTAATAACCCTTAGGTGTCAATTCAAAAAGGTTGCACAGAAGATCTTAAGAACAAAGATGTCAAAAAACTGACATAAAAAAATAGTCTATATTAATAATTTTTTCCACTTTTGCTAAGTAAAATTCTTAACCAACACCAGTCCTAAGCATAACTACAAAGTATTAATACATTATCAGGTTTTTACTCTTTAAATCCCAATTTGTCTTAATTTAATCAACTTAAATTCTGATGCATTTTTTTTCCAGATTAGAAATAAATACAAAATCACAATCAAGTCTATATAATATTATATATTCATATAATTTTCCATGTTCACTGAGCAATTTTCTTAAACATCAGTGATAATCTGATCAAAATTACAAAATATTATTTTATTATCAGGATTTTACAGCTATAAATGCTATTTTGTTTGCATAATGTCACTGTTATTTAAATACAAATATTTTAGTATTTTAATAATTATTTTCCGTATGGTAAGTGCTGAGGTGATTGGTTGGTTGGTTGGCTGGCTGGCTGGCTGGCTGGTTGGTTGGTTAGTTGGCTGACTGGCTGATTGGTTGGTTAGTTGGTTGGTTGGCTGGCTTGCTGGCTGGCTTGCTGGCTGATTGGTTGGTTAGTTGGCTGGCTGGCTGACTGGCTGATTGGTTGGTTAGTTGGCTGGCTGGCTGACTGGCTGATTGGTTGGTTGGTTGGCTGACTGGCTGATTGGTTGGTTAGTTGGCTGGCTGGCTGATTGGTTGGTTAGTTGGTTGGTTGGCTGGCTTGCTGGCTGGCTTGCTGGCTGGCTTGCTGGCTGATTGGTTGGTTAGTTGGCTGGCTGGCTGACTGGCTGATTGGTTGGTTAGTTGGCTGGCTGGCTGACTGGCTGATTGGTTGGTTGGTTGGCTGGTTGGCTGACTGGTTGGTGGGTTTGTTTAAAACTGCATCAAAAACATGGCATACAAACTCTGTAAGTTAATATTAATTTAAATTTTCACTGACTTATAGATTTTTTTCATATTAACTATAACTAGCCATAAATGCTATTAGATAGATATTTATTTATTTGTTTATTTATTTATTTGGGGGGTTATCAAAGTTTGGGCTATGTCAATAATTAACAACACTGATTCTGATGGATTTTTTTCTCAACACTTTTCTGGTTAATTAGGCTGTTTTTCTATATTTTCACTGAGCATCTTTCCACTTCACTCGGCTGACATCTACTCAGTCTGTCTCTGACCTCAGACTGGTTGTTGTTGTTGGCACAGACACAATGACAAAACCAGTTTAAACCAATATCTCATCTATTTATAATTTAACTATGTATTTATTGCTACAGGAACGCTCTCTGAGGGGGCAAAATTCCAGCTGTAATTAAAAAAAGAAGAAATGGCACATCTTTAACCCCCTCACAAGGCACAACATGTACTTTATTGAGACCAATATGTGACAAAAAAAAAACTGCAAAAAATGTGTTTTTTCTTAAATAGCTCAGATCTCTTTTGTGCTTGGTTGAATCCATCCTGATCTCAGAGCTGGACAGTTTATTTATCTCTAAGATGGTGAATTCTTTTCATAATTGGGATAAACATAGTGTAATTGGGAAAACTGGACAAAGAATGCTGGTTTGTGGAAAGAATTTTTAGAGCAAGACCAAGTTTTAGCAAATGGAAACATCCACTGACCATCCTAAAACATCTGTTTAGTAGACAGAGATGAGCTAAATGCTACTTACAAGTGGCAGACGAAAGCTGAAAATATACTTGTTTACTTTATAGGAACCAAAAAATACAATATGTCATCTTTGGAGCCTTTTCTACATGTCAAACTTTTGCCCTTTGGTGATAATGTCCTACAATATGCAAACCAAATCCTGCAGTTATGAGACTTTATAAAAATTAGTCACTCGAGTTAACTATGTGACCCTTTCCATATGGTGTCTTCAGCTGTGCAGAGGAAATTATGCAAATATGCAGCAGAATCCACCAGGTGGGAACATTAGACAGCAGAGAGCAGCCGGTGACAGTTAATATAAAGTATAATACCGCACTTTTTAATTGCAAAATGCACAAAGATATGAGTATAGTTGCACTAATTTGACTAGACTCACTGATTTCATTGCAGATCTGAGAATTTATGTCGGAAAGCAACAGCAGAGACACTCATGAAGGATTCACTGGCATTTAAAATAAACAGCCAAGTCGCACAGGGGTTAAACATCAGATTTAATGTTTGTAGCTTCTCAATGAGCGTGAAACCAGAATTGTCTGGAGGCTAGCATGCTAGCGTATCCTTCCATGACAAATGCAGTTTAATTGCTCGTGCGAGCCCCAGACTGGAAAAGTTTAAGAAGCCCGGCGCGTTTTGTTTGCTCATTGCTCACAACTAATCTCTCAGCAAAAATAATCATCCGGCTGATGAAAAAATATTCCGGCTAATGAGAATAACATGCTCAGCTGAGGGTGAGCCGTGAATAATGTGATTCATCTACATGAGCAAGACCAGTCCGGCCACAGAACATTAAGACCACTGAAGGAAATAAATGGGTGTTTTCACAGTAACATCCCCTGATATTAGTCAGCTTATTAGAGCTAGTTCATCATCATTAACACCGCTAACGAGTGATATGAGCGTCGCTCTGAGGGAATAAACTATTTACTTCATCTGTTCTGAAAAAAAATGCCAGTAACAAGTAATGGACTCCAGCGGTTCTCAGTGATGGTTTGTTGAGTTGAGGGAAAGTGAGACCCAGCGTATCCTCAACTAACTGGTTACAGAGAATAAGAATCTGATGGTGCAACCTGTTTGGCCCTGAGTATCTCAACGACTACTGGGCAAATTAAGATGGATTTAATCGTGGTCCCCTCATAGCATAAACACCAATGTCCTTGGTAATGCCCTAAAGTTTACCTCTAGCACCACCACCAAGGTGACATTTGTGGTTTTAAGCAACATGTCTTGACAGTTATTGGACTAATTACCATGAAATTTCATTCAGACATTCATGCCTCCATCAGGATGAAATGAATTAAATTGCAATTCAAGTGTTCAGACTCATTCCTGTGACACTCCAAATTGCATTCAGGTGCATCTTCTTTGTTTTGATAAACCCTTGAGCTGTGTCTGGAATTGAACAGAAACCCACCTGTGGAAAACTGAATTGATTAGATATAGCTTAGAAAGTTAGGTAACACAACTTATCACAACTAATATAGTAGTATATTAAGACAAAAACAGCCATAAAGTCTAATGAACCTCTATTATACCACTGCATTACGAGGTGTGACACGAGGCATAGATCAGAGCAAGGGTATTTCTTTCTAAGGAGCACAGTGGCCTGTTTAATTGCGAAACTGAAGAAATGTGGCACCACCAAGACACTTCAGGGATGAGACCAGAGGCCCAGCAGTCACTAACAGAGCCTCAGAAGCCCTCTGCAGGGATGAAAAACCTGCCAGAAGGACGACCATATCAGCAGCCCTCCATTAGTCTGGCCTTTATGTCAGAGCAACTAAACAAGGGCCACTATGAGTCAAAGACACGACAGCCCATACTGCATTTAACGGACTCTGAGAACATGAGGAAAAAGTTTCTCTAGTCTGATGAGACAAAATTTTTACTCTTTTAAGGGAACTCAAAGCGCTATGTCTAGCAAACATCAGGCACTGCTCATCATCTGGCTAATACCAACTCTACAGTAAAGCATGGCGGTGGCATCATCATGCAATGGAGGCGCTTTTTTAGCGGCAAGAACAGGAGACTGGTCACAGTGAACCAAATCATACAGCCACATCAACGCTGGATTAGCCTAGGGACTTGAGTCTTCACTGTCCTTGAGCAGGGCAGCCGAAGTCACCAATTTAACCCCTTAGAGACTCTGTGAAGAGACCTGAAGATGGAAGTTCATGGATGCTTCCTGTTGATTCTAAAGAAGCTAGAGAGGATCTGAATGGAAGAAACGAGTAAACATCACAAATCTAGACACGTCAGGCTTGTGGAGACCTACCCAAGAAGAATCAAAGCTGTAACTGCTGCCAAAGGGGCTTCTACAAAGTACTGAATTATGGGTCTGAACACCTTTGTAAATAATAAATTTCCGCTTTCATCCATCCATCCATTATCTATACACCGCTTAATCCTCACTAGGGGCGCGGGGGGGCTGGAGCCTATCCCAGCCGACTCGGGCGAAGGCAGGGGACCCCCTGAACAGGTCGCCAGTCTGTCGCAGGGCTACACATAGAGACAAACAAGCACACTCTCATTCACACCTACGGACAATTTAGAATAATCAATTAACCTCAGCATGTTTTTGGACTGTGGGAGGAAGCCGGAGAACCCGGTGAGAACCCACGCATGCACAGGGAGAACATGCAAACTCCACACAGAAAGATCCCAGGCGTCCTAACCGGGACGCGAACCGGGTATCTTCTAGCTGTGAGGCAATGCTGCTAACCATCGCGCCACCGTGCAGCCCATATTTCTGCTTTCAATTTATGATAAATTTCCAAAAATTTATAATAACATGTTTCCACTCTTACGGGTTGTAGAGTAAAAAAATGCATATTTTATACAGCCATCCATCCATTTAACACTGTGTATCTGTGGTCTGGTTGTAGTGGCAACAAGGGGCTCCAGATGTCCCTTTTCCCAGCAACGTTCTTTAGTTCCTCCTACATGATCTCAAGATGTTTTGAGGCCAGATCAGACATGTAATTCCTCCAATGAATTCTGGGTGTCCTCCCGATTTGACATACCCAGAAAATCTTCATAGGAAGGCCCCAAGGAGGCGTCCTAATCAGATGCACGAACCACCTCAGCTGGCTCCTTTTGACCCGAAGGAGCAGCAACTCCACTCCAAGCTCCCTCAGGATGTCCGAGCTCCTCATCCTATCTCTAAGACTGAGCCTCTATCCATAGCTCATGACCAGAGGTGAGGGTTGGAAGATCGAGATCTTTGCCTTCTAGCTAGGGATGCACGATAATGCCAATTTCAACCAATACTGATAATCGATAATTTTATACTTTTTCTAGCCGATAACCGATAATGTCAACCAATTGGGTTTGTGCCGCGGGGCGGGGGGACGGACACCGGAGTTGGCAGGTCCGCTACCGCTACTACAACCACCACAGCGTTCTAGAGCCTCAGCAGTGTACTAGAGCCTTGGTGACGCTCGGCTGCTGTTGTGGGCGTACAACAGCCTCGGCAACACTCGGTGGCGTTAGGTGGCGTTAGGCGGCGCCCGGCGGCGACGCGCACGACTATTTTAATATCAACATTATTATCCAAATACCACCACAATGAACGAATATCCGGATATTCCAATATTCGGGACCAACCCTAGTGAAATGTCTTCTTTAGACACTGTAAAGAAAGTCAGTTTCTCTGCCTGTGCAATGTTAAGACATCACACACATGCGACAGTACCGTCAGGGAGGGGAGGGGTTGAGCAGCCAGTCATGAGCACAAGTCACAACACACAAGACCAACGGCAACAACGAAGATTCTAAGTCTTTATTATTATCGGGTCATTTATCGGCTGATTTTTTTAATTATCGGAATGACATCATAATTGCCAATATTAACCGATAATTATCAGACACCGATATTATCGTGCATCCCTACTTCTAGCTCACCATGAAAGTCCAATACAATGCCCGTATTACTGCTGATGGTGCATCAATCCCTCTGTCCCCCTCATGCACCATTTTTCCATCACTGGTGACCAGGATCCCAAGATATCCAGAGTCCTTTGCTTGAGGCAGCAACTGACCCCCCAAACCAGAGGGATCATCCAACAGAGAATCATGGCCTCAGACTTGGAGGTGCTGACTCTCACCATTGCAGTGGACACTAAAGGTCACATTTTGTTAATTAAAGATTGCATTTATTATGAAGTGCCACAAACCATATACACCATAAAGTACTGGAGTCCAGGTTTGTGTAGCCTCTAATTTGAATCAACCCAGATTTAATCTCATGCATCACAGTTTCTATCCTACTGTTGCTCTTCAGCTTCCAACATCAAAGACAGCAGTGATGCAACGGCTGTAAAGTGATACTGAGAGGAGACCAGAGGGCCCGGAGGCAGATCACAAATAACATTGTCCAAATAAATTCCAGCAGCGTGGGAGGACTGTCTGAAAGACAGAAATATACAGAAAGGGAGAGAGGCAGGGTGGGATAGTGGTATACAGATCTCACGCTGCCCTGCATCGAATTATAGCTTCACAGAGGAGCCCTCGAGGCAAATGGAACATTTTGTGGCGGCTGTAGCTCTAATTTTAGAGATAGTCGCATTTGCACTTGCAACAAAAGCTGCTCTGACTGGGCAACATATCGCAAAGTTTTTTAAACACTTTACTTTGCATGCCAATAATGGTACATTTTTGGAAAAGAATAGCAGCACATAATATCAGTTACCTAAAGATTATATGTGCATGTAATATAAGCTGTGATATGGACTAACTGTTACCCCGTTTTGAAGATATTTGCATTGAATTTGCACTTGCATGTTGTTAATAGTCTGATTTCCTGGAATAAACATAACTGTGAGACCAGATTAATGCCAACTTACCCTGTTGAGAAAGAGCCGACCAGTCCAACAAGCACCTCTTGACTCAACAAATCTGCACCTGATAAAGTGTCCTCAAGACCAAATCCAAAGACCCTTCATCGCTGTCCAAAGATGCTTCAGCTTTTCTTGACCTTTTCACACTTTCATCCACTTTTCTGTCTCGATAGCTCAGCTTCTCAGGCAGAATTTCATCTCTCTCTTCAGAGTGTCAGTCATTTTCTCTCCTCTCTGGATCTCCAGTCATGCCAGCAGGCTACTATAATCAACCATCTCCTTCAAATCTGTCCATCAACAGACGTCTTTGTCATTTCCGTCACTTGGTCAGCCTCTTCTCGGTCACTCAGGTTGTCGTTTTCTCTCTCGATCTTTCAAACATCCTCAGAACTTTCTTCCTCCGTCAGGGTATCTTTCTCTTGTCCTCTTCCTCCTCCTTTTAGCATCATTTTCAGCCTTTGACTCTGCTTTCCCACTTTCCTCTCTCACACTCTAAATCTCCCCTCGGTCCGGTCCTTAGAGAGGAAGTCTTAGTATGTGTTTACATTCAGCAGTGACACACACATGTACAACACTATGCACGCACACACACCAATGTTAGAGCACACATGCACGAAGACACACACACATGTAACATTTCTAACAGCTAATATGTGATAAAGTGTGGAGGTCCAAAGAGTTCTTTTCCAAACCAATACATTTTGCCAGTAAAGTCGAGGCTAAAAGGACGACTGTTAAATACAAATGATGAAGCGTCTACTTGTTCCCTCACATAAAATATAGATCAGTCAGTTTTTTTTTCATATTTCTTAATAATTTGTTTCACCAGTGTTTTAACTTAGACAGAAACTTGGAAAAATACTGCGAAAACAAAGTTCCAATAAATATTAAGTTTGATTTTACCTCCTTTAAGGCTCTAGTTTCTTCTGTGGAGCCTTAGCAAGATGTTTTTGCACCAGACAGGTACATGCAGGTACTTTCAGAAGAGCACAGTAAAAGGACCTGAGGACGATGCTCTTGGTGCAGAAGGGACTGGATATTAGGACACACAAGGGTAAGTTCAGTTTTCAAATGTGTGAAAATGATACCCAAGAAGTATGTGTGTGTGTTATATACACCGATCAGTCACAACATTATGACCACTGACAGGTGAAGTGAATAACAGTAATCATATTGGTACTATGTGGTGTTCTGATGGAAAACCTTAGATTTTAACATCCGTATTGTTGAGACTTAGACACCCAAATAAACATTGTCTCACAACAAACACACTCCCTCATGCAAATGGAAATCCCAAATGTCACTGGCCTACCCCTGCAGGAAAATGCACCCCACCACATGGAAACGACATCAACCAATCAGGAACATTTAGAGGAACATGACAATGGCCCAACATGTTGATTTGACCTCCAAACTTCCTAGAGCTCATTCTAATCAAGCATCAACAGGATGCAGTGGAACAAGTTTGATGGACAGATGCCCCACTGCACAAGCCAGAGTACCCAAAGGATCCAGTGCCAACGTCCTGGTTCCAGACCCCATAGGACACCCTTAGAGGTCCTCTTATCCATGCCCAATGATTCAGAGCATTTCTGAGCACATAAGGGGGATCAACACAATATTAGGAAGGTGGTCATATTGTTATGCCTGACTGGTGTATATTACATTAAACCAAGGTGTTCATGGTAGTGCTGCAAAAAGATGATCTTATGTGTATTTTTTGTCAAACCTGAGGAATACATGACAAGCAAAACATGCACACCCCATACAAAATGTACTAAAATCAGTGTATATAGAATATAGACATGCATGTTTCTTTTGAACAACTATTCAGGAACTACTTTATGCTTTTTTTGTGCAGAACCCACAAATCTAATAACACGCATACCTGACTAAAAGTGGCATTCAAGCGTGTGGCTGAGTCTCTTTTATAACTAGTCCCTGGTCCAGGCCTCCATCCATCTTGCAGAATGAGGCAGGTTTGTGTCTGCTGGTTTCCTGTCTGGAGGATCATCATCACTCACGGCGTGTCAGCGTTCCCTCGGAAAGATCCGGAATAACGGATGTCAGGAGAAGACGCATGGATCAACCTGTTACTGAGGACGAAGCTCGGAGAGAAGGTGCAGGACGGGAACAGAAAAGGAAAGAAAAGAAAAGCAAAGAGGGGGAGGGGGGAGGAGGAGATAAACTTAAAGACAGAGACAGAGATGGAGTGATTGTATTATGTTCGTCTGGTGTAAAAATGACAAATGGACAATTACATGACGTGTGTTTGTGAGCGTTCAGGTGTGGAGACGGCGCATCGATTCAGTCCAAGCAGGGGATCTGGTCGGCTTTGCTGATGTCAGCGTGAATATTGATGATGGACGAGAAATGACGAGGTTTCTGCACTTTTTTTTTTACTCCCCCTCCTCAGGTTCTGGGATGGTTTATTTGTCAGAAATGAGCAGGATGGATGGAGGATTATGGCTGTACTGCTGAAAAAGCGCACTTTTTTGGCACTGCTGGTCGGTTTCCCCAGTTTGATGGGAATCATAAGGAGGAGATGAGCGGAATTTGATTACTTGTACAAATAAATACGCGTATTCCAGTAAAGACGCAAGCG
This sequence comes from Dascyllus trimaculatus, assembly GCA_024666655.1. Taxonomy (NCBI): domain Eukaryota; kingdom Metazoa; phylum Chordata; class Actinopteri; family Pomacentridae; genus Dascyllus; species Dascyllus trimaculatus. The sequence goes on along the minus strand of CM045451.1, from coordinate 6,929,612 downwards.
GAAAATGTAACTGAATTGTTCACAACCCTGCTGAGAATGTTGTGTCACTGGGTCATCAAACTGTTTTGTGCTTGTATCCACTAACATGCTTCAAGATCTGGTCCAAAACTAGCGTTGCCAAAAACCTTGGAACAAGTCCCTTTGTCCAAATAAATGAGATTGATGGAGAAAATCTAGTTTTTACAGTGAGCCGGTTCTCCATATTCGTCGCGTATCCTCCAAGGTCGTGTCTCCTGTCACTTCTAATCCCCAGCGATGATTGTTTAACCAGATGTCACCCTCGCAGAGCGCTGTACTGTACACACAGGCCTCCAGAAAACTCTGTGATTTGCCCCAGACTTGCTGTTTAATTCGCTGTCAACCTGACAAAATACAGGTTTGCAGGCCTGTACTCACACCTCCGGATGACAAATCTATGAACACACACACACACACACACACACACACACACACTCACACAATGTGACATGGTTTTGTGCCCTTGAATAAGATGCCCTGTAACAGAGTGGAAAATTTACTTTTGTCACTGTCTTAGGTTTAATATTTTCCCGGTAGATTTTCTAATCATGATGAATATTACTGACAGAATACAGACATCTAAGCATTAGTAGTGGCTCTGTGTGGAGACAGTACAGGACTGTGATTTACATGCAGTTCTTGGGGCTTCGATGCTGATCATATTCAAATCTTTTACCAGGGAAGGTCACAAAGAAATGCATTATTGATATTAACCTTTATTGTATGCTTTTTAAAATATTGTTTGTGTAACAGGGTGGGGTTATGATTAATACTACAATTCTGTGTTGGCAAGCGGAGAGCATTATAAGGGTGTGGCTATTACAAGGGCACCATGACAAAGTCTTCTGTTATTCTTAATGACCGCATGCCAGAGCACATATATTAAATCAAGCTGGTATAGGTGAAAAATAGCAACTCTGAATTCTTTGTGGTCCGTGCAAGGTGTTTATTAATAATGAATTTACTAATTTTAAGAATTTACTAAGAATAATTCTACATTTCAGATACTTGTGTGCCAGTGGACGTGAACAAAGGATCGGGCTTACATTAGCGTAGATAGCGTTCAGTGAAAATTTGCCTTGAGCAGCCCAATTACCAGGAATGTTTACATTTTAAAATATGGACATCCTTACTGATAAATCTTTGCCAAATGTATTAAAGTTATGAAAATCCATCTCTTCTTTGTCTTTCTTCTGTCTTCTTTTGCTTTTAATCCTAATTTACATTGATCAAAAACAGGATTACAATGACCATGTTCACGTCAATTAAAAACAATTATAATAAAGTAATCACAAGACTTAAATGGAAGCAAAAATGTTTCTTTATCTTTATTTTTAGACACATTGTGTTCACACATATTACACACTAGTAATTCGCACTATTGCAATGAGACAGCAACACATTAATTTATTGATTTTGCATAGCCTTTGTTCAATACACAAACCGTGTTGAAGCGACTGGACATGAGCTGCACTTTAATGGCACTTCAGGTAGAAAACAAAAGAAACGTACACAAACAGTAACTCTGGCCTGTTTAAAACCGATCATCGTAAAAAAACATAACATTCTATCAGCATACATTCATTTCTTCTAGTGACGCTTCACCTTCACCACAGTAAAACCACACAGATTAAGGCCCCTTTGGCTCACAAAAACAAAGGACGGAACACAGCGGATCCTAAATCTCCATCAAAACGTCCACTTGTACCATGCTGTCAAATTAACAAGTGATAAAACTCAGTGATTATACTGTCCATGCACACACAGAGAGAAGTGTAGGAAAGTCTCGTAAATAGAATGAGTTATCAATTAAACTAAAATCGCTGCCCAAACTGAGGTTGTAACAAGACACTGGAATATAGCTCACCTGAGAAAAATGCTGCATTTAAACAGATCAGCCACAACATTAAACAAGCTTCCTAAGATTTAGTACGTCACCAAACACCTCTAGGATCGGACTTGTTCTACCAGAACATCCCACAGATGCCAAGTCAACAACCTAAACTCTTCGTCATGTTCCTCAAACCATTCCTGAGTATTTTTTTACGGTATGTCATGAAGCATTATCCTGCTGAGAGAGGCCATCAGGGAAAATTGCTGCCACATCGACCCCAACACATTTGAGAGTGGAGAGTGTTTGTATCTTTGACCTTTAAACAAGATTGTATTTAATGCAACACAGTGCTTTCAAGACACAAGTTCTGAGGAAACCTCAAAGGGAGAAGATGTAAATGGATTCCAAGTAACTAGCTGCTTGGGCTGCAAACAATAACTGTTTAAGTTGCAGATTAGTCCTTCGATTATGTTCCTGATTAGTCTCTTGGTATGTGGTCTATAACAATGTTCACATCACAGAAAGTGCAAACTTCTGTTGTGGCTTGATACAAAAAAATAGACTTGCACAGTTCCTATTTTCCATGATGATGTACTGGGGAAGTCTGCCCAATAAAATGTCATTTACTCCGATTTCGGGGTTCTTGGATACGGAGAGTGTTTGATTTTTTAACTTTGTTGACAAGACACAAAGATTTTTGAATGTCCAGAAAGTGCGCAACCAAATAAGCAAGAAAAAGGTGAGAAATACAGCAAAGAGACAGATTACAACCAGACGATGTTGAGCAAAATAGGTCCTCTGTTGGACGCCGTTGCCGCCACGTGAGGTAACACGAATCATTTGTTTGGCCATTTAAATCAGCAACACAAAGCTCTTGATGACGAGTGCAAAACCAGACATGAATGTCATCTAAAGCTAGAAACTGGACGGCTTCACCACCAGGTCGTTGTCTTCCATCTCTCCATGGTCCCGTCTGAACGCTCACGTTGCCCATATTTCCTCCACCCAACAAATCAACTTCAAGAACTGAATTGCTGCTTAACACATCACACTCCTTAACAGCTGCCACGGCAACAAAGACAATCAACGCTACTCTCGTCGCTTAACTGGTTTTAATGTTGTGGCTGATTGGTCTTCATCACCTCTCTCTCTAAGTTACAGTAGTGTTTAAAGACTGATCAATTTTCTATTCATGTTTGCCGCTTTGCAAAGAATCCCAGCAGAAAGACTCAACAGTCGGGGTTTCAAATGTAAACTTGCTGTATCCATAATTGCGGCTCATCCTAACTTGTAGAGGATTCCTACTTAATGTGTTTGTCTGTGCAAGAAAGACAAAAGCAAAGTGAAACGAATTAAGGAAACCCACGATGTGAGTTGTGCGGATGTGTCTATTCGGCCTCCTCCCTGTAGTGCAGGACGTAGTAATCGTGGACGTACATCAGCACCGCGAACGGCTGACCAATGATGAGGGATATCCACACCGCAGCGTTGCCGTAGTTACCGCGCAGGAAGTGGCCAACGAACCAGGCTAATGGAAGCTGATGAGTCGATGGGAAAAAAAAAAATGTAATCACATAAACACAGTGGATGATTGTGTCTGTAATGACTAATTACAGTCTTTCTGTGCTTCTGATTTCTGTTGTCTGTGTTTTGTGACTCAGCGCACTTTAATGAATAATGAAACCCACAAAGGCAGCAAACAACAAGAGGCATTAACGCCGCCTATTGTCCTGGCTTATTTCCCATGATGCATCAAATATCCCCTGCTGTGCTAATGAGGTCATTCGTTAAGTTAATGATACTGGAGCCGAAGCCAAACACAGACACCACCTTCGAAACCTCTGAATCCCAAACAGTTTCTAAGTGTTTTTATACACTGTGGGCTCATTTTTCACTGCAATATAAAGTCCTGTGCCTCTATGGAAACAGGAAAGCCATGGAAAGAAGTAGAGAGAACTCAGATGTCCACAGATGTTACAAACACTGGAAAAAAAGTGGGCTCTACATACTACACATCTTTTAATATCTAGATTTTTACAACCTCCACAACCTCTTTTCACTTCTTTGCACATCAACTCTAGGAAGATATTTCACCACGCAGAATGTATCTTCCAACAAATCACTGACAACTTGCTCATCTGTGTACCCTTTTTAAGCTGTGCATTAATGTAATTGATCCAGTATGTTTCATTTTCCTCTAAATTTCTCTCGCCTGCTCTCTCTTCTGGGTAAACAAAGCCTGCAGTTCAACCTAAAAGTCTCTCTTTTGATCACAGCTGAGTGAATCATGGCTTCTCAGCTGCAGAATTGTGTGCAGAATTAGAAAAGATCCGGCGGGAAATGGCTTATTTTTGTCAGACATAAGGATAAGATGGGTAGACTAAAGTGATTTTGATTAAATATCACAATTTAAACCTCATTTTTGGTTGTTTTTTCACACTTAATTGGTTCCACGACCATCGGAAAACTAAAAAAAATCTAACGGTTCTTCCTGTTTTTATAGTTTCTGGCTCTGATAAGTTCAATTTACTGCAATGTATTGTAATTTTTTACGATTTTTAATATAGAAAACAAGTCTTTCAAACCTGCCAGTAGGTTTTGGGGATCAGAGGGTTAAAAAACAGTCAAAATGACATCATCAACTCATCTTTAGTCTGACTTTTTGCATGACCAAGACACACAAATTAGTAAATGGCACATAGCTCTTACCTCCATTATTCATTTAACCTGTTCAAACACTACTAAGGAATTTCCATTTGCACACAGATCACGATGCAAATCATACAGCCTACAATGAATGTGTATAGATTTAAAATATCAGTATAGTGCACTGTTTATCATCACTGACACGTGTTGGGTCTCACCTGTGCCATCATGCCTGTGAAAGCCCAAAGTCGGAACATCCTGAGAGGAACGCTCACTAAGTACTGACACAGAAACAGATAAGAAGAGAGAAATTATTAATATAATTTAACCAAACCCAACCAAGGTACAGTTTATTCCATCTAGAGTGTCAACATACGCAGAAAAAGCTGCTTTTGTTTTCTGCTTGTACCTCATGAAAGAAAGCCGACAAGAAGAAGACGGCCGATTGGCTGATCATTTTACTGAAGCCTCTCCTCAGCAGCGGCTTGTAGAAGTGGCTGCAAGACGGACAGAAGGACAAAGGTTGGTGAATATGTGGATAAAAAGACGCATGGACAGATGATGGAATAGACATTAAAGATTCTTTTACTTGGCCATGTGTGTACTGACACTAGGAATGTTTACTGGCCTCAAGCTTTAAGAACCCTTTTGTACAACCAGAGAAACCTGCACACAGCCGTATTTATGTATGTGATACATAATTAGACAAGGGTGTGGACAAATACAAGCAGTCTGACAACAGTTTTCTCAAGGTTCTCAAGCAAATTTAGAGAATTCTATATCCCAAATACACCAGAGTCCCTTGTTTAACCCTCTGAATCCTTAATACTCACCAGAACTTGCAAAATGAAACAGAAGATTTTAACTGCATGTGTGATTCAGTCTGAAAATGAACCAAATCTAAGCTTAAAATCTTGATATTTCATCCAACATGGTTGCTCTGTTTCTGCAGAGGTGTAGTACTTTATCTTGCAGTAAAGAAGGAACCCACAGTGAGAAAAAAAATTGCTTAGGGGGGTTCAGAGGGTTAATCTTGTCTCCCTACATCAAATCCATTGTTGTGTTGAGTCCTATAAATCCCCTCTAATGTCTCAGGGTGCGGATAACTCACCGTAGACACCACTTGTGAACGGGGATGTTCCAGTTCTGCCAGAAATATGTCACCGTCTCTGAATTCCTGAAAGAAAAAGTCAGTGAAAAAGAGCGTTGAGGCATTACAGTCTCTAAATAATTGATTTAGTGCAGTTTGATCAATATTGATGAACAGGACAAAGTCTAAAATCTTTGTTGTCATGCAGGAAAAGAGGAGAGAATAGTAATTATCCAACAGTACTGTATAATAAAAGGTATAATAAACATGTTTCAGGGTTTCCACTTTTAGAATAAACTATACAACTACAGTTTCCAACCTTAATTTAACAGAAATACTGAAATTATCTTCCATATGTGCTGATTAAAAAAGGATAATTTTCATTCATGCAGCTACTCTGAGCTGTACAGACAGCATTACGCTACATGCCATTAAATATCTAAACTATACAGACACCATAACACACACAAACTTACCACCAGTCCTTGTAAAACTGTCTGTCTCCAAAGCGCAGCAGCTCAGCGGTGAAGTTCATAGACGAGTGGAAGAACCAGTAGAAAAATATCAACCACAGCAAGTGATTGGGAACCTGGAGAGACCCACATGAAGGAGAATAAAACACAAGCCAGTGAGCCAAAACTGAAGATCAATGCTGCTCTGTATGCTGCAGAAAAACTCCAACACGTCTCCACAGTTTCAGGAAAGTCACTGAGTTATATAGTCACATATAAAACTGTACAGGGCAAAAAAACTAGATTTTATCAATGCATTTATGTACTGTAATAGTAACTGTGTTGCATTGTTCCACTTTTAAAATGATCACGCTTTGTAAATTAACATCTCATGCCATAGTAAAATGCTCAACAGGCATAAAGACCGGTTAAAAATAGCTGGTGTTTTTACTCACAGCTAATCGAAGGAGTCTCTCAGTCATCCTGGACAGATCCATGTCCTGGTGGAGAAGAGAAGAAAGACCCATGAATTTCCAAATACATAATAAACAGGGCTTTAAATCCACAGTATGAGGTTGCATGTCATTCTGCCTTTCTTACTTTTAGTGGTTTCATGGAGCTTTGAATGACGGGAATCATCCACTGACAGAGAGAGAAGAAAAAATGGCGTTTAGACACTTTCAGACATGAACCGTGTTGTGTAAATTCTATGTTAATGTTCCATAACAGCCACTGAAGCATGTTTTAAAGTTGTAAGGTAAGGTGAAGTTAATATTAATACAAACAGTGATATTAAAAGACCCTACATGATTTTCCATAATTAGTTTGTACCTGTTGAGTGAGACCAACCAACAGCTGGATGAAGAACAGCTGAGGAGAAAGACACAAATTGACAGAGTGAGTGAAGTGATTTCAGAGATAAGTTTTCACTATTAAAGATCAACAGAGAGCATGGGAAACTATATTATTTAGGGACATTTCTTTTTGTCTTATGTTCCTTGCCATGTTGCCTTGTAAAAATGTGAACATATTCAATGAAATGACTTTAGAAAACACTCTTAAATTTTTCTTCATTATCAGAGACAGTTCCTTTTTTCTGTGATGTTTCGAACAAGACGCTACAGTAAACCTAACCTTTACTGGTCCATGCTGACATGAGATGTTTCCTTACCATCTCAAACAGTCTCCTCAGCAGGAAACTCATGCGAATGTTAGGAGAGCGCGGGAAGTTGAGCTCATAGCACAGAGTCGGAGCGAAGACAAAGTAGTACATGTCTGCAGACGAGGAGAGGAGGTCAGTGTGGCAGCTGGTCTGAATCTGTGACTTACTCAGTTTCAAGCAAACGACAGTAAGATGCATTTAGGTACCTCTGATGGTGAGGTTTCCAGGATAACACACCTTGCGGTCGCCTCCGTTTGAGATCTGTGCTGACGGACCTGCAGCAGAGATTCAGGGTTTATACACAAACACAAATGTTCAGCACCATGACAGTGCAATATACAGTATGTTTCATGGAATACTGTATTTTAAAAGTCATTACATATCATTGCAGAGAAAGAAATGAAGTCAGGATGTTGATGCACAACAATTGCTGTTACTTAACTGGAATTTCCATACAGCACTGTAAGAAATTATCTGTCCTGCTCTGTAAAACTTACACAACATAACCCAAAATTACTCATACTCATTCCAAATGTAGATTTATATTGAATTTCAATTTGACTGATAGGTTTCGTCTGCCTGGAAATGACATAAAGACACCGAGTTAGAGATGTTAAATGATAAATTTTAACTATTTGTACATGTTTTTTACACTTTTATTAAAAATGCCATATCCAAAATCATGCATTCCCACTGGAATATTTGCAAATTGCTGAGAAAATGAAGTTTTCTATACATTATAAATGAACTGATGTATTGGCAAATTAGGGCTCTTTGACACTGAACACTGAGAAACAATGCAAATACTCATACTAACATCTCTAACATAATGTCTTACCGCTTTTTTCAGTTGTATATTTCATTTCCAGCCAGACGAAACATGAATGATTTTGGCCTTCACTGTATATTTTCTATGACAGATGCAGTGTCAGGTTTCTGCCAGTAGATGTCACTGCATGTGCAACATCCCTTTCAAAGAAATTTAAAGGACACAGACTGAATAGAATTTGCCTGTAAGTAATACTGGCAAATTCATAATACTGGCAAAGTCATAAAATGAGTCTATATACCGTGTGAAAGCGGACTTACATGACAGGGACCGAGCCAGTTTCTTGGCCTTGAGTGTGCTCAGCTCTCTGCACCACAAGTTGACGTCCTTATAGGAGTAGAGCTTCAGGAAGAGAATAGTGTAAGTACCGAGTACGAACGCACCGCCGACTGATGGGGAGAAAGGAAAAAGAGGCGACTTGTTAACCATGTGATGTGGATGAAGCTGCAAAGCAAGAAATTGTAAGCAGGGATGAGAAGAGGGAATGATGGAAAGCCAGTAGAGGGTGGGAAAAAAGTGAAGAAAAAGGGGTAGATGGAGAGAAAAAGGACTAGAAAAGAGGGCAAAAAGTGTGAAATAGAGGATGGACAGAGGGAGAAAGACAGGGACAGAATGAAAGCAAGACAAAAACAGATAGAGGAAACAGAAAAACAAAAGAAAAAAGAGAAGAAGAAGCCAGCATTTGATCTTGAACAAACAGCAAAACAATCCCAGCAAAATAAATCATCTCAGCTCTAAGTCTAACTATGCCAAGGACATTATTACACAGTCACCATTTTGTGCTGTTGTGTTGTGTTTGTGCACCAGTGTTTGTGTTTACTGGCCAATAAATTAAAACTGATTTCAAGGGAGATTAATAAACACATTTTGAAAATTGTGCACACACACCACTGAGCAGTTTGTCCACCAGGACATTATCAACAGTCACCATATGCTTCATGGAAAGGGATCACGTTCATATATGTGCACAAACACCCAGAAACACACAAATATAAAGTGTCCGTTGTGCCAACAGGGTGAGGAGGAGGTCAGCACACCTGGCACCAAACCACAGCAGATCTTATCCATTAACCATCTGTCTCTCTGACTCAGTGTGGCTCCTAAAACAGCTAGACTGTCTCCAAGATGGCCACCGCAGATAGCCAACATAGAAACGCACTAAGAGGCGGAGCTTCAGTGGAAAAACATGCCAGACAAACAAGTGCTTCACAAGTTCCCAGCAAAATCACAGCGTTTAACTTGTCAGTTATCCTATTTTCTTCTGAAAGCAGGTCTCTGGAATGAAGCGAGTCACAGATTACAAGTAGATAGAGCAATGCAGTCCATATTAAATAGTGAGAAGAGCTCTAAAACAAAAAAACTGGTTCCACAGCAACAAATGCCAGGTTTGGTTTCATGTACGTACCTCAGATTAATATTCAACACACCTTCCTTTCGGCTATATGCAATATATAAAGTAATGTCTGTAGATCTCAGATGTGACGTTGGATATCCAATGGTAAATAGTCTGCACTTATATAGCACCTTATAACCTTAGCAGGATTCCACAAAACCCTTTACAATGTGTTTCTAACCTTTTATTGATCCTCTTGAGGAAATTCCTTCTCTGCACTTGACCAATCCTATTCACAGTTAACCTTAACTATACATACAGTGGGCTGTCGCAGTGCAGCGCCCGAGGAGCAGTCAGGGGTTAAGGGCCTTGCTCAAGGGTGGTGGTGACTGGAACAAGCGGTCCCTCTCCCACCTCGGCCTCTTGCCAGTCTGGGGACTCGAAGTTCGCTTCACAAACCACTAGGCCACCACTGCCCCACTTCACAGTGAGCGATAACAACCTCCTTGTCTTTGTTTGTTTACCAGCAGTGATGTTTTCATAATCATGGATGAATGTTCATCTAAAAGCAACAGAATTATTTCTGGTGTTCCTCAAGGTTCAATTTTAAGTTCTACACTTTTTAACCTGTATATGCTGCCATTTTAAAACTAAAGACTAAAGACCACTAAAGACTATTTTTCTTTCAAATAAATGAGCTAATGACTTTCCTCACCGAAAGCAAAATGATCCTTTCATTTAAGCTCATTTTATTTTGACCAACCATGTTTCACTGAATAAATCAGCACTGTATGATTTTAACATGCGTTTGTTGGACAACGCTGCTATAGAATTATGATTTTAGCATCCACAGCAGTAGCTTGGAAGTGACTACTGGTTAACATGTAGTATTAATAAGCCACATTTCAGTCACTTTAAAAAAATCTGGAACTCTGGGTATTTGGAAACTTTTACACTGAACCGAGTCGGACTGTGCTGCAGTTGCCACTGAAGCAAAACACTTGTTACAATGAACTGAAGTAAAAAAAACATTGGTTGGTTAAAAATATTGATGTCAATGCATTTTTATGTGTCAACGTCACAGATTCTGCTCAAATCGGGAGGCACAGCATCAGTTTCCATCGCTATGCTGATGACACACAGCTTTATATCGCTGTGTTTCCCTGATGACCCAGGGCCAGTCAATGCCCTTTAGATCTGTAGTTTAGACATCAAGTCATGGATGACAGACGTCTTGGTCATTGGTAGTAGAACTCAATCTGAACCCACACCCGCTGGCATCAAACCCAACCCAACAGTTGGAAACAAATCGGAGCATATTTGACTTAAAACTCAGTTCAAGCCTCACATTAGAAACATAACTAAGAATGCATTTTATCATCTAAAGAACTTTGCCAGAGTGCCATAATTTCTCTCTGAAGTCAACATAGAGAAAACACTGCCTGCTTTTAAAAAGACATCCAGAGAATTTTAATGCCTCCATGCAAAACATTTGAAAGCATTTCGCCTCTTTCCTTATAGTTGCAAGACCTGTCTTTAGGAGTGCTGTAACTTTAGACTGCATTTAGCAATAGCTGCCTTCACATATACACACCCACACACACGTAGTAGGACTTTACACTGGCTTGCAATCATTTCCTGGAGTCTTACCGTAACCACAACCACTGCTTGGGTAATCCTCACCCTTCCACTAACTAAGATCTCTCCTTGAAATTCGAAGATTTATGTTATCGGTCTTGCTTTTTGCCTCCGTAAAGACTCCCGTGATGTCCCCACAACATGAGTAATACCGGCTCAGAACAAACACACTGTATTTCAGTACAAACACACACCTGCCCTCTGTCATTGCCCTTCCTGTGTGAACAGCAGCGCAGAGACGACAACAGACAGACAGATGGACGACTCCTTTACTTGCTCGCCTCCCAGAGAGAGAACAGATGAGAGAGGAGAGGAGAGGAGAGGAGAGGAGAGGAGAGGAGAGGAGAGGAGAGGAGAGGAGAGGAGAGGAGAGGAGAACCGAAACGAGGAGAAGCAAATACCTAAAACCATCATTTTCCTCATACTAAGTAAACACAAGCTTCCACAGAGAACTCACTAGCTGTCTGATTCTCCATCCAGGTGAAGTTTAAGGTTCACCAACTAAACCTTGAAGAGGAAAGTACTGATGCTGTGCCAACAACCTGAGCTAAATATATCATGTTAATGACATGAACAGCTCCCACTGTGGAAAATTTTGTGGGTTAAGTGACAAATGTGACCTTGACAGTGAAGTATTTTCAAGTTCAGAAAACGTTCAAGGTAAAATTCTGTAACCTTGGCAGAGGGTCGAGATTTTACTTTAACGGAAACAGAAGAAAGTTGGTTCTTTTATTTGTTTATTCTAAGTATTCCACCATCAGGGCTAGTAGGTCAGGGTTATCGTGCCTTTGCGGTGGCAGTTCCAATAATTTGGACCAACCTTCTTCTTCTAATCTGATGGTACTCCTCCATTGACATTTTAAAGAAGAATCTCAAGATTTAGATGTTTTCAATGGCTTTTGGTTGTAGTGTTGTTAATATTTGAGTATTTTAGATTATTAAATTTGAGTTAGATGTACTGAAGTAATTGATATTACAAATTGTTGTATGATTGGGGTATTTTTTTGTATTTTAGGTTACTTAATTTTACAAGTTTTATCCCGTCTTCTGTCTTGCTTTTTTGCACATATGTACAGCACTTTGGTCAACTTGATGTGAGTTAGTCAAAGCTGCATGACTACCAACAACACCGGAAGTGTGAACTTTTGATTACTTAAGATGAGAAATACCACATTTGCTACAAAAACATTTACTGTGTTGGTCAAGCAATACTTGACAGTTCAATTTCTTGTCCTGCAAATGAGTCAAGCGATGGTCAGTGAACTAATCATGTGTGATGTTACATTTTGTTGAGGAAATTCAAATCTAAGCGTAAAACTGTGGCATTTAATCAAAATCATGTTACTGTAAATGCCTAATTTTAAAAAAGGCAGTGAACAGTGAACAGATTCTGTAAAAAGCAAAATATTCAGCAGTTTTCGGCTCTTCTGATAAATCATGATTGAGTCTGCTGCCAAATTCCAGCACTATTCACCTGAACTGCAGGCTGTGTTAATACAGAGCAGATCCAGTTTCTGTAAAATAAACCATCAAAGAAAGACATCTCGGGCTGCCGTATAGCTCACGGAGTTAGGGCATTACCACATGGGCACAGGTCGCCAGCAGCAGTTGCGAGTTCGAGTCCTGCTCACGACCCTTTGTTGCATGTCTCTCTCCTCTCAACCCCCTTTCACTCTATCAATAAAAGCTTCAAAAATCCCCCCCAAAAATATAATATTTAAAAAAAGAAAGATATCTCTTTTGTTTTTTTACAATGTATGGCGTTATAACTGTGTCCTCTGAACTTGTAATCTAGAGTTTAACTTCTATTCTAGATAAAATATTCAAGCAACAAAATGTCTTCAATTACAAAGCATGAATAAAAATTAAATTTTTGTAGTTGCAGCAAATTTATTTTAGCATTTTATTTAAAAAGTGTTGCTTTTGAACTGGTTTAATGATGAAAATTTAAAGTTAACATACCCCATGGTATTGAATATTTTTTCTTAAGGGAATATCGCCTAAATATTGAGGTATTAGTTAACTTTGTGAGAAGAGATCATAACGTTCTCAGTGCAAACAGAAAGTCCTGTTAATGTGATGTGATGTACATTTGTCCTTTCAAAGGAAAAAACCCACTTTTCACAATTAAACAGGAATTCTATAATCCAGCCTTCTAGTAAAAGTAAGATTTTTGTGCGTGCAATTTCAATGTTTTGAGTGACTGTCTTCCAGTACTATTATGAGGGATACTGTGTACTTGTGCATCATGTACAGTATTCCCAGTTCATCATGGGTGAGCTGTGTGGTTTGTGGAAGGCAGCCATGGTTTCTGTCAGGCAGCCTGATAAAGACAGAAGAAAGCGACCCTTGGATGACCCTGGACTGCAAACCACACCTTCTCTGGCATCCCTCCTCTCCCCTCCACTCGGGTCTTGTCCTTTCCTTTCATTTCCTTTCCTTTCCTCTGTCCTCCCTCCTCCCCTCCTCTCCTGAGAGCCAGCTGGAGCCAATCCAGTCATGACCAACTGGTCCATTACCACTAACCGACTCCAATTATGACTCCGTATAAGAGGTGTCTTTTACTGCACTATCAAACCGATTCACCGTTTCTCTGAAGGGCAAGGACATGAATGTCCTCTTAATCTTTATTACACTTACATTATTTTCTATTTCACACACACATTGTAAACTAGCGATGAATGGATAATAGATACTACAATTTCAGTCAAGTATTTATCTTAGTTATGCAGAGTTGTTAGGAGCAGAGCTGCAGAGAGAAACGTTTTACCTGGGGTCACAGAGGGAACCAATAGGACCACTGCAGCAGGGAATGTTAGCATGAATGCAAAGTTGATGCAATGGACCAGAAATCCCACAAGTTCACCGAATGAACCCTGGGTGGAGAGAAACAGAGAGGGACAGCGGGAGTTCTGACGTCAAATCTTAAGAACAGTGTGTTGTCCCATTTTCAGCCAGCGTTGCCAGAAAAACTGCCTTTTATTTCTGTTGCACATTTTCCCTTTAAGTCATTTATTTTTTGACCTATTTCTAAAACACTGACAAGAATACAGAGGAATTTTGAGCATTTGTTTAGTCTGCTTTTGAACAGAAACACATTTTAAGTAATGGTGGCCTAGTTAAGTTTTGAAAAAAAAAACTCATGATGTTCCATATTCATGCCAAACAGACAAGAGCATAACTGAATATGCCCTAAATGCGGATGGTGAAACTAATTCCTCATTTTTACCGTTTAACATTTGCAGATGCGACTGGGGAGGGTCAGCTAGTCAGTCAGTTTTAGAGAGCAGTTTTAGAAAAATAATCCCTCTGGAGAATTGCCAAAAGTGCTCTGAATTCAACAGTCCAGTTAAAATCCACAGCAGCACTGAGTTTAAAGTGCAAGCAGGGTGTCAACACTCACCTTCGATAGCTGCCTTTCTGTGTAGAGAGCCACCACAATGAACACATTGGACACTATAAAACACAATAAGAGAATGAAGTCAGTTTATGTAAATTGGCTGTTTCTCTGCAGCACTTTCACTTGCAAGATCAAGAACTGAAGGTGTTTTCATCTACTGCACTGTTATACAAAAGACTGGGACTCAATTATAGCACTTTTTGGGATATATAGCATTGCTGCTTCATTATTTTGTTAAAGTGATGGCATTCTATCATTAAGACACAGGTTACTTTAACATTATTGTTCCTCATGGCTTCATCAAGTGACGCATAATCATGCATCTCTAACAAAAGACTAAATCTAAAGTAACAGCTGCTTTTCAAACTGTAAAAATATGTAACAGCCCAGTTTGTTTCTGGATATTTAACACTGAAAATTATGTTCTGTGTAATAATATTAATTACTGCTTTCCTAACAGGTAAATTAAAATATTCTGACAGCTGTCATGGAGGTCCAATCTGAGAATGGCCGCTATGTAAGAAATTATTTACCTGCAGTCGATAAACTGTGACTCTGCGACCTGTTGCTGGACCTGATCCATCCTGTCTCTGTGTCTTGGATAATTTATAATTATAAGCAATTAATAAAGTGGCTTCCATTGCTCCAAGTTCATAAATGCACTTAGCTCTCTTTGGAGAGTCACATGGATCCTGCTGCTGTCTGATGCTGCAGATGTTTGATAAATTCAGAGCAAACAGTCCTAAACTGCTGGAAGCAACAAACTAAACTATTATTGGCAAGTCTCATTAATTTGACCTGTTACAGATTCTTTCTTCATCACGGTAAAGTTTAGTTTTTATGGGCATTTCAGTTTGTAACAGATGTGAAGTTGTAGAAGAAAATTAAATGAGTTGTTTTGCGATTTTGGCTGCAAACTGTATCGGTATTGGTCTCCAATATACTCAATAAGATAATGAAAATGTTACAACAGCAAAGGCAGTGCTAACATCTAAGGAATGAAGTAGTAATAGTCAACACAGCTGAAATTACTGTCGATTGTGCGTTGCTGGTTTTGAGTTTTGCCCCTGCCTTTTCAGCTAAATCCTGCTCTCTCGCACACCAACACTCTCACATGATTAAACAGCAACATCTGATGGAAGAAATGAGCCAGCGATAACGGAGCATATGTGTTTCACAGCACACACCAACTGCTAGACAGATGACTGACTGGGCAAGTATGTGGGTGTGCATGTGCTTACACCCACACACACACAACAACACACACAATCACATAGGAATTTCAATTCTGTCACAATTTTCCATTTCCTTCACTTTTATCTATCTTGGTATCCACTGCTGCTTCCACAACTTCAATTAAGCAATGTAGATGCTGCCTAACCCTTTGAACCCCAAAAATCATGCTTTATTTTCTTTTAATTGCCAAAATTACACCAATTATAAAAGCCAGAAAAAGCAAAAACAGAGAGAATAAACACAAGACAATTGTACTCAAAAAGAAAGATTCATACTCAATGAAGGACCTAGGATTCCTCATCTGTCTCTATACCTACCAGTGAGCAGTGAATCCTAATACGTCTCTGGGGGTCATCAAGTGGAAACCTTCCTTCAACGGTGTTTCTCCTACCTAGTCCTATGACACCTGGAGGCTAGGTTGTGAACTCTGGCATCCAAGAGTCCATCCCCACCCGCCCCCGTGCCAGTTCACACTGCTCCTACACAATCCAAACAGCACTGCCCACGTTCTACTGACCCGGGCCCGTTTAGGAGATGCTCCAGGTAGTGATCAGTGCCGATGCTACCATTTAGCTAACGGCTTAATGCTAATGCTAACTGCTAATTCAACCAGCACTGCCACTTTCAACTGACCCACGTCCATTTATGAGATGCTCCAGGTAGTGACCAGTACCAATGCTACCATTTAGCTAGCTGCTAAATGCTAATTCTTACTGCTAATTCAACCAGCACTGCCACTTTCAACTGACCCATGTCCATTTATGAGATGCGCCAGGTAGTGACCAGTGCCGATGCTACCATTTAGCTAACAGCTAATGCTAACTGCTAATTCAACCAGCACTGCCAAGTTCAGCTGACCCAGGCCCACCTAGGAGATGTTCCAGGTAGTGACTAGTGCTGAGGCTACCATTTAGCTAGCTGCTAAATGCTAATTCTTACTGCTAATTCAACCAGCACTGCCACTTTCAACTGACCCACGTCCATTTATGAGATGCTCCAGGTAGTGACCAGAGCCAAAGCTACCATTTAGCTAGCTGCTAAATGCTAATTCTAACTGGTAATTCAAACAGCACTGCCACGTTCAACTGACCCGGGCCCACTTAGGAGATGCTCCAGGTAGTGACTAGTGCTGAGGCTACCATTTAGCTAGTGCTGCATGCATTTGAATTGAACTGAATAGAATTGGGACTCAGAGGATTAAAAAGCCATGTCTTCCTAAGTCTGAAAGGTGGATTATCTAAAATCAAAGAGGTTATGGAGCAACTGTCTTTAAAAAAACATGTCAGTGGTCATCTAATGAGACTCCTACTCAATACAGTGTTTTATTGAATGTAAGTACATCTTTAGAAAAGGAAATTAAGATGAGTTGCTTACATTTACAATACAAGCTGAATATACTATAAAAAGAGAAGTACTTTTGGGACATATCTGGGGGAAAAAATAGTCTTTAATGCATATTATCATGGTGCATTTAAAATTGCCACTGATCTGGGTTCTGGTTGGAGCAAATAATATGTAGATTTTTCCTTTTCATCTTGTAGAATTGACAGTAAACGCACCGTTGAATTAACTTATGGGAAACACTGTTATGTAGATTTCTCATTACCCTCACTAGACCAGACTGAGCAACACTAATGGCACGTAATTGCAGCAATTGTTCCATTTTAAGCCTCTAATCAGCCATTAGCATATCAATCCATCTAATCCAGGGTGAGAAGATGAGTAAAGTGTCAGACATTTTGATTACTGCGGTTGCGATCGATGAGGTAAGTGTTTCAGTCACACGGTTGTTTTTGATTTCATGGTTTACATGCTGCTATGAAGAGACAAGAAGTGTCTAAGATGGAACAAATGTCTATTTCATGTGACGATAACCCCAATTCTGTCTATAAAGCAAGCTTATCACGCACAAATGGATAAAAAAAATATTCAACAGGTCAAAATTCATAATTAAAGTAGGCATCACTTTACCAGGCTGCAGTTAAAATGCTCATTATAGTTACATGAGATTCTGTATTTAGGCAAATTTCACATTTTATCTCACCCTCAAATGCACCTCAAAAAGTAAGCAATATTATATAGAGCCAGGAAACCAAACTATCGGCAGTTTCCTCAGTAATTAAGTGCCTTTTAATTCACGTTTAAGTCATATTGCCAGGGAATATGCAAAGTATGGTATCAGAATTATTATCCAAGTGTTATTTCTAAACATTCTGCTACTCAGTTTCGACAAAACTGGCTTCAAAAACCAGAAGGAAATGCAAAATATTTGTCTGTATTTCAAAAACAAAGCTGTGTTTCCAACTGAACCAATTATTTTGCTTTAAGCAGAGTACAAGAGCAACCAAACCACATAACAATTAAGGCTGAACAATTTGGAGAAAACATGTAATTGCAATTATTTGACAGATACTGTGACTTCATTTGCTATATTATAGTTTTTTTTTTAAACATAAACTTCAGTTTAATATTTAGTGTGTTATAGATTAAAAATGTGACGGAACATTATGACATGAAACACAATCAAAAGCCTGACGGTCACATAGGGCTAAACATTATTATTATTGTATTATTCAGTCTCAAATCAAAATTTAACACCATGCAATTGTCAAAGTCTGCTATGTAGGACACGTGCGATGCAGTGTGTCTGAGCCAGGATTTAAACTGTTGTGTCAGTGGTTTTACACATTCATGCCGTCCTCCTTCTGTGACAGTCATGCTATTTTTATTTGGTCAAGCTTCATCACATGTTTTAAATCCATTACACAGTGAATACTGAGCTGAGGCATGACTTTAAAAACAAACATGCTGCAAATCAAATCTCTGTATCTGTCACAAAAATTGCAATTTTTCACTGAACCACTCAACCGAGCCACAAAAGGGGGACGGTATGGTTTTGTAAAACCACTAAAACAACAGCTTCTACTCGGAGTGCTGCAAAAAGTACAAAGCGGCTATTAAATAATGAAAATGGGCTTAAATCACTTTAAACACAGCGAGCATTGATGCAGTAATTCATGTTAAGGAAGCCCCAACTAAGTATTGAGTGTACAAATGAACATACTTTTCACAAGTTGGACATTTCTGTATTGTAAATCCTGTTTTTGGGATTGATATTCTAATAATTTGAGATACTGGACTTCTGATTTTCATGAGCTATAAGCCATAATTATTAAAATTAAACCACAAAAGGCTTGACATATTTCACTTTACATATATTAAACTTTCACTTTTCTAAATAACTGATTACTTATGACTATTTTTTAGATGCAAGTGATTTAAAATTGATATTTTGTTCAGCCCCAGACAGCAGTACGATTCTTAAAGCCACACATTCAGATGCAACAAACGGTACAGACCTCGGGTAAACACCCACCCTGCTACTGCTAATGCTGTTTTTTATCTCTTCTGGAAAAAGGCCTGTTGAGCATCTTTGACAAACGGCAACTAAACTGCACCAAACTGGAACAAACAGCGCCATTTAGCAAATGCTACACGCACATAAACCTTCCAGCAGGTATCAGGTGGCTTTCGGGAGATATTTGGGAGGCGGTAAAAGACACCGATCACCTTCCGGTATGTAAAAGTTTCTCGCATGGCCTCCCAAACTTCACCCACTTTGCTTGTAGGCTCCGTGAAGTGTGGACTACTCATTTATTCAGCGTTGGGGGTGTTTGTGTGCGAGCTGCTGCAGTGACTCTCCGAATGCCCTCTGGGAATGAGCTGCTTTACTGTTCATGCTACTGTAAACAGACTCCCATTCTCACCTGTCTCCTACCCATCGCCCGTGCAGTCATTTACCTTAACTCCATCTATTTCCACCTCCCTCTTCTCTCACCCTGTGTCAATGCACCACTTTACTTCCAGCCCTGTGTTTCTGCCTTCTTACCAGCCCTCCATCTACACATTCACTCACTTAATTTTCCCTTCCATTAAATGCTTCCCCTGCACTCCCCTCTTGTTCGTCTCTTTCTCTCTCTCTCTGTTGCTCCCCTCCTCTCTTCAGTAGAGTACTAGTGTGCAGTATATAGGGCAGGTGATTGTCCCTCTAGAGACACTGCAAGCTGCACCACTGCAGACTTCCACTGCAATATACCATAAAAATAAATACGGAAAAAAAAACTGGAGTACAGCATGCACCTGTGTGTGTCTTAAAGCAAGGATCATTGCAAATGAGGCTGATCATACAGGCTACATTATTAAAAGGAAAAAAGAAACTTGTTCACTGTTTTAAAAGCAACTCAGCTATTTTACCTGGTAACTCAAGTTTTAATGACCACATATGTCCCTGAAGTATCCCTGCTAAGTTGACAGTATAGCCACTTTCAGACACCCATTTCCTTTAATTTAATGGCATCTGAACATGTTGCTTTCATGTCTGAATGAACACCCTGGAAACGTTTCCATTAAGGCAGTGTGCATACAATCACATTAATGGATAGACACGCACAAATGTGGTGTAAAGTGATTTAGGGAGCATTTTTTCCACATTTTACCACCATAAAATTCACAAATGGTGCAAAAGATGCAGTTTGTTGTCATTTTTTAAATGCCTTTCTCATTCACTTTCCTCTACCATTTCAGATCTATTGAAATCTGAAATGAGTTTTTAACAGATCAGATTGACAAGGCTCACCAATAATAAACGTAATCCAGGTTTGGACAAACTTTAGTTTGTTGCTTCCAGCTGTCTGTAGGAGTCTTCCACCTGCAGCATCAAACAGCAACAGGATCCATATGCGCACATGGAGCAACAGAAGCAACTTCATTAATTACTTATAATTCTAAATTATTCCCAACGTGGAGACAGGATCGTTTGGACAATATCACAGTTTAAAAGCTACAGCTAAATTATTTGTTGCATCGCGGATTTAGATCTTAGTCTTTTGTTAATCATTTAATGTACTGTCCAGTCTTGTGTGAAAAGGTCGCTTGAAATGCTTCAACAGAAGTGTTTACAGACATCACCAGTTTAATGTTTATTGTAAAACATATTGATAGTTGCCTCTCTTACTTCCCACTATCCTTGAATGATGCTATTCTGAATGTTTTACTGGTCCAAGTTCATGAGCAAGATCTTCATGCAAACTTTTTGTTTACCAGAGGACATTCTAAAGTGGTTTTCAACTACAAATGACATAATTTTTAATCTAGTTGCATCTCTCATATTACGTTTCTTTCTTCGATAAAGGTCACCTACCAATCACCAGGCATGCTGCTGGCCAGCTGTAGGGATCATTCAGAAACAAGGAAATCACCTGAACAGGGTCCACCAGAACGCCATACCTGACAAGGAAAGAAACAGCATGAAATGGCAGATATAAAAGAACAACTCTAATTAATAGGGATGAATAAATTCACATAGTAATTGCAGCAGGGGAATTAAAGCTACTGGTGCCCCGAGTTTATCCAAAAGTAGCTACACTGATCTTGGAGTGGGTACTTTTTTCTCCCCGAAAAACAGTCCTAAAAGGTTCAAGCTGCCCTAAAATGGGCCACAAGCTCCACTGAAAAACAGCCCGATGGCAAGTTGTAATATTAGAACTAAAGTAATTCAGCCATACATGTCCCAACTGGAAAACAAATGATGAAGAAAGCTCCATCTTGCAAGTCAACAGGATTGGTTCCTTAGGTTTGTAGTGAAACATATGCAATGTAACCCAAAGGTCTGAATCCTAGTTTTTGCAATTTTAAGGTGGAAATCATCCACCATGGTGTTGAGGACTTAATCCAGTCATGGCATGTCTTCCAGCACATAAAAAAAACACAATATCAACTTGTTAACAAGGTTAAATAATAGATTTTTCACCAGAAGAATGGACCATTTTTTGTGAAACTGGCTCAAAATGTCTGAGATGAAACAGCTCTTTTGTCAAAACAGAGCAACAAAAAAAACATTTGAGGATTAGTAAAACCATTCTGTTAGAGCAGAAGAGAGTTGAGTGACTTTTAAATCCATGTATTTTTGTTACACGTCAAACATCACCCTGATTTCTTTTAAAGAACGCCACAGTGGAAAAAAGGAAATACCTGGTAATAAATATCTCGAATACGTACTCACCTTAAGAGGTTTTCTAAGAAGAGGCGAGCATTACTCAGCACCTGTAACAAAAAGCACAATATAAAGATAAAAACCAGTTTGCTGCACAAAAACACTCCCTATTCCTTCATCCGTACTCATGTTTCCTTCGTCATCGTCATTTCTTCTGTTATAATTGAATTAACCTCCATATCGCTCCTCTCCTCCTCTATGGTTTTCTCTCTCCTTCTGTTGCTCCTCTTTTCCCTTCTCCTCCCTCTATCCCATCTTCTTCTTCTTCTTCCCCTCATCCCATTTTTCCCCTCACCATCATTCTTCTTATCTCCCCTCCTCACCCTTGCTCTCTCTAAATGGATTGTAATATCTCATTACCAAACACAAAGGCTCCGGGCCCGGGAATGGGACAGAAGTTCAGCCAGAATGAAGGAAAACCTCCTATGATGAACACAGCGATTTGTGTTCAAAGAGTGGATTAACAGAAGCCTTTCGAAGCCTCATCCTCTCCCCTCTTCTGTCGTATTCTGTCGCTTCTTCCAAACACGGATGAGGAAGAGCTGCGAGAGGTGCTGAGCTCAACATAAACATGCCAAATATAGTATTTTACTGTACGTGAACATTCATTTTGATTAGGGATCTGCCCAATAACAGCACGGCCGAACATCGGATACAATTTTCTGCATTTTACTGATTATTTATTTTAACTTTGCACCAAAATATTTCAGTGTGGGCTTTCGATTTGGGACATGCATGTACCAAACGAATAAGGCCACTACAACGCAATATGAAACTCTACATTTTCCCCCTAGCAATTTTAGTGAAGGGCCACATGTTGTTGTTGTTTTGTCGTAGTTATGGGAAACACAGAGCAACCAGAGCTTGAAGACCCTCCACTATCATTGAAGTCTGCTGTTTAGGAACACTACAGTTTCCTAGTTAGCCAGAATGACAATGGACAAAGACGGGTGTATCGGATGCAAGCTGCATTTCTGAACTGTT
The DNA here is from genome assembly GCA_024666655.1 of Dascyllus trimaculatus. NCBI lineage: Eukaryota > Metazoa > Chordata > Actinopteri > Pomacentridae > Dascyllus > Dascyllus trimaculatus. The sequence goes on along the minus strand of CM045451.1, from coordinate 6,906,938 downwards.
AAGCTGGGATAAGAAGAAAAAAAGTGATTGAGGTGCAAACACAGCTCTTTGTGGCATTAAAGCAGCATCTTGCTGACAATTCTGACAGGGCTGAAGCAGGTCACAGGTGTCTTTAAAGCAGTGGATATGCAGCTATACTCTGTTGTTGAAAAGACGTGTTTTAAACACATGCTGAAAGTAATCAAACCCTGTTATGAAGTTCCCTCTTGACCGCATTTCAGCCAGCAAGTCAGAACAGGCTTGAAAGCCATTTTTAATAAACAAACACGAGCTGCAGTAGCTGCAATCTGCCATTGAATACAAGTACATTAACAATTAAATTCAAAATGCTGCACCTTATGGATTTTTATTATTTTGATTTACTTTTGTAATGTTACTTTTTTATTAGTAGGCTGCAGCCAGTTGCAACACTATCGGCTGATGTTTTTAAGGACACAGTGACAATCTGTTCAATAAATCAGTGTTAAAAAAAAGGAAAAAAAGACCCACTAAAGATTGTCTATTTCTTATTTTTGAAACATATTTAAAAACATATAAAACCATGACTGTAAAAATGAGGATCATAGCAAATAGTTTAATAGCGTATCAACAACGAAGAATAAACCTTGAATAGTTATCTTTAAATTAAAACTTATATAAAACTGCTGCAAATATACAGTACATCAGTTTCAAATATCTGTTATTGGTTTCCTTAATTACTAATAACAGCTATCGTTTCTATGTGTGTGTGTGTTTCTTACCAGCATCACCACACACCAGTTGAGAACTCCTCTATAGTTATTGTAACCACTGGTTGAAGTCAGAAGAGACTCCTGGGTCTTGTGACAACTGTAAATATAGAGCAGATCAACAAAATGGATGACACAATGAATTTTATCACAAGCATTAAGATGCATATATTTTTCAGTTTCAACAGCAAAAATTTCAGGCTTTTATCTTCAATTGTCGTCATTGTATTTGTCGTGTAATTTCAATCACCTCCGATTTGCTTGAAAATATCGATACTTAAATAGTTATGTGTGAACCTGCTCAATCCGTTATAAAAGTTCAAGTTAATAAAGTTTTAAAAGGCATGTCATATCTTTTGTTTTCTATTATTGGGACTTGAAACTACATAGGGTTCAGAAAATATCACTAGTTATCTTTTTTTTGTTAATGTGTGCTCAAAGATGTCATGACAGCTTCAATTTCTTTTCATATTTCAACTCATCAATAATCAGAGACTATCCAATCTACTTGTCCAGTACTGCAGATTCTAAACCAAAGACATAAAGGAATAAAAGCAAACTTTCAGGCTTGGGTCTTTAATAGTTCCTGAGATATTGTCATTTAAACATAGCTTTCAATGCTCAAATAAACATGGTAAAAGTGGGACAAATTTTGAAAAATGTTTCTCTCGGAAAGTACTTAATAAATAAATCTAAAATTTCACAAATGTCTATATACATATTTATATCTTACAATTTAGAAATTTCAGCCAAATCAGAGAGGGTTGAAGCAGAAATTGCTGTAAAAATGGGAACTGGAATGCCCACCTGACCATGTGGCTCACGTCAGATATGCCCCTGATCAATCAAATAATCTACATTTTAGTAGCCGTGAAGGTTAAATGCTAAATTGGGGGTCAGAGTGTGAATGAATGAGTGACAACAGAGACTAAATAAACAGAAGCTGTTTACCTGAACACCTCTCTGTCTCCAGTTCAAGCTAACATTACTTCTGTCACTGAATACCACAGTAACTAAACTAGCTTAAAGTAATACTAAATATCTCAGTTACTAAATAAGCTTAAAGTAATACTGAATACCAGTAACGTTAGCCGTTAGCATCACCCTGTTTGACTTTAGCTAAAGTTAATTAGCTTTACCTCTGTCACTAAATAACTCAGTAACTAAACTAGCTTGAAGTAATACTGAACACTACAGTAACTAAGCTAGCCTAAAGTAACGTGACGTCTGTCACTAAATAGAATTGTAACTAAACTAGCTTAAAGCAATACTAAATACCACAGTGACTAAACTGGCTTAAAGTGATGTTACTTCTGTCACTGAATACCACAGTAACTAAACTAGCATAAAGTAACGTTAGCCATTAGCATCACCCTGTTTGACATTAGCTAAAGTTAGTTAGCTTTACTTCTGTCACTAAATATCACAGTAACTAAACTAGCTTAAAGTAATACTAAAACCACAGTAACCACACTAGCTCAAAGTAGTACTAAATATCACAGTAACTAAACTAGCTTAAAGTAATACTAAAACCACAGTAACCACACTAGCTTAAAGTAGTACTAAATACCACAGTAACTAAACTAGCTTAAAGTATTACTGAATACCACAGTAAGTAAACTAGCTTAAAGTAATACTAAATACCACAGTAACTAAACTAGCTTAAAGCATTACTGAATACCACAGTAAGTAAACTAGCTTAAAGTAATACTAAATACCACAGTAACTAAACTAGCTTAAGTAATACTGAATACCACAGTAACTAAACTAGCTTAAGTAATACTGAATACTACAGTAACTAAACTAGCTTAAGTAATACTGAATACTACAATAACTAAACTAGCTTAAAGTAACGTTACTTGTGTCACTTAATAACACAGTAACTAAACTAGCTTAAACTCATACTAAATACCTCAGTAACTAAACTAGCTTAAAGTAACGTTGCTTGTGTCACTGAATAACACAGTAACTAAACTAGCTTAAACTCATACTAAATACCTCAGTAACTAAACCAGCTTGCAGTAACGTTACTTCTGTTACTGAATAGCACAGTAGCTGAACTAGCTTAAAGTAACGTTAGCCGTTAGCATCCCTCTGTTTGACAGTAGCTAACTAACTTCAGCTAACTCTTGCTAACTAACCTCATCCTGTCTCCTAAGTCGTTCCTGCGCTGTTTCTTCTTCTCGCTCCTAGTTTTGGGCCGGACCGTCTCCACCGACCGCTCCCGTCTTCTCTGCCCATCGCCTGCGTTAAGGTCGGCGGTCAGTGAGCTGTCACAAGCCGCCAAAGACCTCCCGTTCACCGGCTGCAGACTGGCTGTTCTCCCCGCTAGCAGAGTCGCTCTTCTCCGGCGTGTCGCTGCTGCTCCGGCCGGGTCCCAGTCACCCATGATGGCAGGAGAATAACTAAAGTACACAAGTCAACTGGAGCCGTTTACCGTGGATAGAAACATGTCTGTTACTCTTGGGACTCACTGAACACTGGGTGGTGTAAAGAGGGAAGTAACCAAAACCGCCCAAACGCTCACATTTCAGTAAAAAGTAGGAGTGTATTCATGACGACACTTAAAGTCACTTTAGTACCTGACAGGTGAGTCACTGAACCTGCTCAGAACAGACGTATTACTTGGGCTTAAACCTATATGGAAGCAGAATACACACAATATAATGCATACATGTGGTTTTAAGCACATGTCAGGACCCACATCATTCATCCCCACGCCCAGTTTTTTAATTATAGTGAATTTATTTGACCAAAACGCCTTTTCTAGATGGAAATGGCATCAACAAATGACAAAACACAGTAAACATGGTGTGTTAATGATTAATTTGAACTGTTTTTCTTTCTTTCTTTTTTTGTATTTTTACTAAAATGTCAGATTCAGTTGCAATTTTGATTTATAGTGTTATTTATTTATTTATTTATTTGCTTGTTTGTTTGTTTATGACCAGTAAGCTTCTTCTGGGTGGAAATTAAATCAACAAGTGACAAAATACACTAAAACATTGTGTCTTAATGATACTTTTTAACTATTTCTATGTGTTTTAAAATTTAATTTGATTCAATTTAATTGTATTATTTTATTTTATTTTATTTTATATAAAAATGTCCTGCCCAGAATTATTCATACCCATTCCCAGCTTTTATTCATAGTGAATTTTTATTTGACCAGTGAGTTTCTTCTGGATGAAAATGACATTACCAAGTGACAAAAAATGTTAAAACATTCTATGTAAATGATAAATTTCAACTATTTTTGTGTCTTTTTTGTATTTTTACTAAAAATTTGAAGTTTAATTGCAATTTTGATTTATATATTTTTATGTATTTATTATTATTATTATTATTATTAGTAGTAGTAGTAGTAGTAGTAGTAGTAGTAGTAGCAATAGTAGTAGTAGTAGTAGTAGTATTGACCAGTAAGCTTCTTCTGGATGGAATTTACATCAACAAGCAACAAAATACAGTAAAGCATTTTGTATTCATGATGAATAAGCAATTTATATGTATTTTTAATTTTAATTTAATTTAATTTTATATAAGAAATGTCTTTGAAATGTCAAATTATTCATCCCCACACCCAATTCTGAGTTATAATGATTTTTTTTTTTTTTTAACTTAACCAATAAGTTTCTTTTGGCTGAAAATGTGCACATGATAAATACAGTAAAATATTGCATTAATGATAAATAAAAAATAAATAATAAAATAAAAGTTTTTTTTTCATTTTTGCTAAAAAATATCAGGCCCAAAATTATTTATCCCCACACCTGATTTTTATTTATAGTGATTTATTTTATTTTATTTTTAACCAGTAAGTTTCTTTTGGATGGACATGATATTAACAAGTGACAAAATACAGTAAACATTTCCATTTCTATTTCTATGTTATTTTTATATTTTTACTAAAAATGTCAGGGCACAAATTATTCACCCCCACACCTAACTTCGATTAATTAATTTTTATCCAACCACTGAGCTTCTTCTGAAGAGAAATTACATTGGCAAGTGACACAATACAGTAGAACATCGTGTGTTGATGATAAATTTCAACTATTTCTGTGTCTCTTTTCATTTTTACTGAAACTGTCAGGCCCAAAATGATTCAGCCCCACAATCAACTTTGATTTATAGTGATTTTTTATTTGACCACCTGCAGAATAGAAGGTGACAAAAGAGTCCATAAAGGTCCATTTAGTAGCTGTTGTGGAGCTTCCATTATGCAGTGGTGGAAAGTATCTCCATTGTATGCTACTTCATGGTTTCACTCTGCTACGTTTCAGAGTGAAATATTGTACTTTCTACCCTACTACATCTATCCAACAGCTTTTTCTTTAATATGAAGATTTTGCACAGTGGATAATATAATCAGCTTTCCACACTGTGGAAGATTAAACCATTGTTTTCTCATGATGCTGGCAGCGATTCACTCCTTCTCCTCTCTTATCCCGTTTGTCTTGTGTGGTTGGTGCTTGATGAATCTGGGCGTGGTCGACCTGCTTTCACCTGCTCACAATCACCAGACATACCTGAGTCTCATCATTCAATCAGCCGCCTGCAGCATACAAACCTGCTTCTGCTCTGCTTTCTGTGCCAGTTTCTTCTGGCAGCTCATGTGTTAGATTTACTTCAGCCAACCCTGCTCCAAGAAGAGGTTCTTTTGTTTTGCTTTAATTGCTAGAACTAGTACTGCAGCCTCATGTGCTTCAGTTTGAAGCCTTTAAGTAACCAGACCACCAAACTTTCACCCTAACTACCCAGCTGGGAATCCAGTTACTCCTCCGGAACTCCAAACTCAGTTTCTGAAGTCAAGCCATGTTCTCTGATTCACATTGAGCTCCAACCAGCCACAGCACCTCCACTCACCTGCCTCCTGGATTTCCACCTGGACTGAGCTCCTCCAACAACACAGCCAACCACCGTGTTCCTCTACCAAGAGAAACCCTTCAAGGTTTGCAACCTTTTTGGCTTCTTACACAAAGCAGTGTGCAGCCGGGCTCACATTTAAGATGTCTCAGTTGTTAATAGCTCCGCAAAAGGTGACTTTTTAACCTCTAAAATGACCCAAAATCTCACCAGAAATCAACAAAACTAAGTATACAGGCTGTCAGACTGTCCTCTATCAGCAGGTCTAACTTGGCCTACCTGTAACCACATAGAAATTACATTTAAATAGTTTTTGATAGTCATTATTAGCATTTGACAAGTCCAAAAGCTTAATAATGTGTAAGGCCTGCAGTCATATAAAATCATCATATACAAATATAAAGATAGGTGAAATGAAGTTAGGTCTGTAAAGCTTTATTCAAGGCAGCACTATGCCTGTCACAAAATGCTTTTTTTAAAACTGAAAACTAGGTGTTCTCCTGGGCTCCAGGGGCTGCTGTCTCTGTCATGAGACATAGTAGTATAAGTATACGGCTGAACAACTTTTAGACACTATGATGGAAAGTTTAAGAAGTCAAAAACATTGCAATCCTGCATTTTTGGCGAGATTCAGTGGTTTGTTTTTACCTTGGTGAGGGACTGACTAACCTGGATGACAGTGGTCTTCCATATTTTTAAACACAGGGTGCACTCCAGCTTCCAAACTACCATACAATATAGTATGGTAGTTCGAAAAAAAAAGATTTATGACCCAATACTTAGTATGCTGTATGCCAGAAATACCAGGATGTCCCACTGCATCTTGTTGCATTCTGTGGTTTGCAAGCCAGCATGCTTTTGGTTATGGTGTCTAAGCTTGAGCTGCCAAGAGCACACAAACAAATTCCCCATGCACATTGTGATGGGTATATGGTGAAAGTTTAGACTGCATAACTATGACGCACTGCATGCAACAGTACATACCATGTACGTGCAACTGCAGTATGCATTGAAAGGGAAAGAAAAGGGTATGTGATGTGCGCTGTAGGGTCATTGCTGTGGCTGCAATCATCACTACTGTGGCACGTCCTGACTTCTACTTCCTGTCTAATCCTAAAATCAACAAATAGAAGGAGCATGAATGGAGCTGGCTTTTGGTGCTTTGACTGTCCATTGATGGTGCCAGCCTCTTACTGGGTTGGCTCCCACACCCCTTACTCATGCATAACTTTAACAGCATTAATAATAACTTTATTTCCATAGCACCTTTTTAAAAAAGTTTGGAACATGTTTTACAGATGGGGCAAAGAAGTAAACGGCAAAACACTGTAAAAGATTTACGTTAAAAAAAATCAATACAACACCAGATAAAATGAGAAAAGCACCAAAAGTTTTAATGTAATTTAAACAGGTGAGTTGTCATGAACTTGGAAGTTGGTTACAGAGCTAACTTTAGTAGTTTAAACATATTTTGCTGTTATATTCTTTCACTTTAGTAGGATTTTTATTGATGCAGGACTTTTTACTTGTAATGAAGTATTTGAATTTATGATCTTTATTAGCAGATGGACCTTACTCTCTCTCTCTCTTTCATTTCTCTTCCATGTCAACTTTAAGTTGAGCTTTGAAATAAGCAAAGACTACATTTTTTTTTTTTATCCCTAAGGGAAAATGCATTTTTTGCAGCAGCAATGTGTGAAATTTGTAAGTGAGGAAACCCCATCTGCAGCAAATGGGACTCTTACAATGGACTTTTGTCATAAATGAAACAATCGGAAGCGGCATAAAGGCTGCGGAGGCTGATTATTTGCAGCTGAAGGTGATGTTGAGCAACTTGAGGATGATGAAGTCGAAGCTGAGTAACCCTTATGATTAAAGAAGCCGGACCTTTCTCCTGGTTCCACCCTCAACTGGAGCAAACTTCACGTTTCACTTTGTTAGCGGTGGAGATCTTTTAAAAAACTGCATTTCTGTATTTCATCTATTTACAGTTTTGGGGTGTTTAATGAGCATGAAAGCCTCATACTGTATTCTTTAGGAGAAGATCTTCAACTGTTTGGCTGAAGTACTTTAACAGTTCAACTATAGGGATCATTAATTCTCTATAACGAACCCAGTCTGAGGTTTTTTATGAACTGACTGAGGAAAACAGAATAATAACCTCCCACCCTGTAAGTCGCTTCACTGTTGGTGTAAAGGACTATTTGAAAGCATTAATGAGAGTGCCCTTTCTGTCTCTTCTAGTTCTGTGTGCTTTTCCATACTAAGGTGAGAACTGATCAGTAGCATTGATCCGCCTTTATCAGTCCTTACTGTCCATAAGGTTGTCTTTGAGAGTAATGAGCCTGTCTGCAGCAGTTGGGATAAGACACCTTGGGGAGGAATCAATGGGAAACTTATGACCAATTGTTTTTGCAACTCTCCAACTTGCAGCTGAACTGTGTTTTCCACAACCCATTAAAATAAGCTGGGTTTTCTGTGCGGTAACTGTGAAAGGTTTAACCTTCTGAACCCCCCAAACCCCACTGGAAGGTTCTAAAGGCACGTTGTATTGGGGGGGAAAAAAAACTGGCAGTGAAACCATTTATCAAAGCGAGAAACGAACGGCTCTTGAATTTCAATCATATCTGAGCTTAAAATCGTGATATTTCATCCAAATCAGTTCAACAAACTCACCTAAAAATACATCAATCCTCTAAAAGTTCCAAAATTCTGTACTCCACAGTGAAATCAAAAAGCCACAACTGCCTCCATCCAACACTCACATGACAAAAAATCCAACTTTTGGTTTAAATTGGAGACAAATGTGGAAACAAATTAGAGACTAAGAGGAAAATAAAACATATTTGAGCAGTAAAATGAGTGTGAGATGGCTCAAAAATGGTAAACAGAGGAGCAAGTTGTTGGAAGATACATTCAGCATGGTGAAACATCTTTACAGAGCTGATGTGCAGAATAGTTTGTAGAGGCTCTAAATATGTATCGTGTATATATAGAGAAATATCCCATTTTTGTTGATTCCAGGTTAATTAAACAAAGAAATGCAACTTTTATTTTGCTTTTTTTGGGTGATTTATGCCATTAAAGGTTTGTTTTATTGAACAAAGCACATTTTTTTTTAGCCATCTATCCTTCTAGTCATTGTTGTACTGTTTCCACAGAGGTGCAGGACTTTATTTTGCACGGGAAAAATGAGCCAACAGTGGGTTAAAAATGTGAGAAACACCCCCAAACTGCTTTGAGTTCAGAGGGTTCAAAGCTGATCTGTTGATTCTAATTGCAAAACCCACATTGCTGCTCCAGATCCTGAATTTTGTGCGTGTTTTTTTTTTTTTGTGGTTAAAGTCTAGTTTCTAACAACTTTTAATAACCTTCCACAGGGAGGCAAAGCTTTCTGATCCCACTGAGACATCCAGTCTGAAGCCACATAAGCCAGCAGAGGGAGTCCAAGACTTAAATCCTGTTTCTACCTTTTGGTGAGTCAGGCTGTTGTTTTATTTGAGGTTCCAGTTGTTAAGTCTGTTATCTGTGTAAAACCAATCACTGAAATATCACTTCTGCTGATGAGCCGGAACATTTACTATTATGAAAACCTTGAATGAAAACGTGCCCATCAGACGTTCAGCTAGGTTTTTTTTCTCTCTCGATAAGTCATGAAGAGTAAACGAAGTCCTGCTGGACCCTTGTCTTTCCTATAGCGCCCAGAAGCCGCTCTGTTGCGTGCGAGTCGACTAATGCTACACAGATCAAGTTATTTTTGACAACAGCAAGCCATTTAAAATTTAAAGAATAAGAGGTTTTAGCCATGTATTATTCATGCTTTCTGTAGGGCCTCAAAAACTGAGGCTTTCTCCCAGCTCTCTGTCTGAGCTGAGAGGCAGGTACAGACAAATTTCACTCCTCTCTGCCTTTCAGTCCTCCCATGCTATGGAGACGTGACCTTTTCCCTACGCAATGCGTTCGCCGCCTTGCATGTCTCCGCTTATGTTTGTCCATATGTGAACACTGCGCCCGTGTGCAACGTTTTGAACATGTTCTTCCAAAAATAAGGCCGTTAATGTGCAGCTGCATCAGCCCACGCTCTGCTGGGGGCTGAGGCATCGCTGTCTGCAGGCCAGTGGAGCTCCTCTTCAGCTTGAACCTCAGAAAACCATACCTTAGAGTACCAATCCATGCAGATACTGAAAAAGACCTTCCCGAAACAGTTGCTATAGCAAAAGTTGGAAGCGCACAATGATGCACAATATGATTTTCTTGCTGCACTGGTTGTGTTTTTGATAAAAGACCTCAAGAAGAAACCATTCAAACAAGGGAGTGTCCGTACTTTGAGTTATATCTGTCTGTATTATGGCTGCATGATATTTTGTTCCAGCATCAAAACCGCATTGTGCTCATGTGCAATAGTCAGGAAGCACGATGTAAAGTAAGGCAACATAAACGTATCATAGTACATAAGGAAAGCATACATCATTCTTGTTTTTCAGGATTAATCAACAAGAGAAGTTTCTTATAAAACATAATTTATTGCGGTTTAAGGGTTCTAGGATCCACATTTTTATATTTACTGACAAGACACAGTTGGTTGTTGTTGAAGTGAGTAACAGGAGAAAAACACTGAAAATTAAGATTTGTTTGCAAAAAGAAATGCAAAATCAGATGTATGGCTGCACAACAAATGGAATACTAGCCAAAATCATGAGTTTGGCTTCCCACAATTAAATAAATATGTTGAATATGACAGTGATACTTCCGTGTACTTCTTGACTTTCTAAGATTTGCAGTAAGCACACATATTTTTTATATTGTTTTATGTTGTTTTCTTTATTTGTTCCGTATTTGCTCCCAAATCTGTTTAATATCACCAAACAATAAGACCAAAAAGTGTCTTACACAGCATGAAGGAACTAATTCTGTAATTTCATTCTACAACTGCTAATTCAAACAGCACTGCTACGTTCAACTGACCCAGGCTTGTTTGGTTATAGATGCTCCAGGTAGTGACCAGTGCCGATGCTACCACTTAGCTAGCTGCTAAATGATAATGCTAACTGCTAATTAAAACAGCACTGTCACGTTCAATTGACCAAGACCAGTTTAGGAGATGCTCCCGGTAGTGACTAGAGCCAATGCTACCATTTAGATAGCTGCTAAATGCTAATGCTAACCGCTAATTAAAACAGCACTGCCACGTTCAACTGACCCAGGCCTGTTTAGGAGATGCTCCAGGTAGTGACCAGTGCCGATGCTACCATTTAGCTAGTGCAAATATTACTACTATGCTAATGCTAACCACTATCTGCTCAAATACTGAAATACTACAAACAAACTCACCACCCACAAGGAGAAAATACAGCCGGATTCACCTATAATGCTAGTGCTAACTGCTAAGATACAACCATATTACTACAGCTTTAGCTATTGCTAAATGCTACAATGCTACCATAGGCCTAGATGCCACACACAGTGCTAAGTGATACTGCAAGAAGGCAAACAAAAACGGGTGAACAAATGGAAAAGCAAGACAAACCTGTAGCTTACAACACAAACTCACCTGAGCTGGCCGCATTATCCCAAAGAGAGACTCCAACAGGCCACTCCCTCACCTTATATACTGAACCAATCAATAATCATGATTACAATAATAATCAAAACCACTGTGATGATTGTTTTCTCCATAATTTAGTAGTGAATTCTATCTGTTCAACAAAACTCTGTAAGAAAAGTGCAAATGCAAATCTGAATGTCAACCAAAGCAAAAAACTACTTTAAATGCCTTTACCAGTGTTAAACTAGATGAAAAGGGCTCCCTGCAAAATCACCCCAATCATTCTAGAATCATTTATTTTGCGCAAATTGCAAGTCATCCAGTGAAAAATCTTGCAATTTTTTCCAATTTCGCAGAAAAACCGAATATATCGCAGCGCCAAGTTTTTGCAGTCTTGCACATCCCAGCTGTGCATCCATCTACTGGGTTTTTTTTTTTGCACCACATGTTTACATCAAGCTGCTTAACCATCCTGCCACTCGCTGAAGGCGAGGTGGGAGAGTAAGAGCGAAAGACTGCGCGACTGGGAGGAGGAGAAGGGGGGGAAAAAAAAGGAAAATAGGGCGATAGATATGGAGACAGGTGATAAATATAGAGACGAGGGAACAAGAGAGAGAGAAAGAGCGGAGACGGGTGGATGTAAAGAGAGAGGGATTTCACTTTCTATATACTGTATATCTCCACCTCTCTCCCTCCATCTGGAGAGGCAGAGGGAGCAAAAAGATAGTGTTTGCCCTTGCAGGTTGTAATGAAGCTGTGGAAGGATAGATGACTCACTTTAACACAGGCAGAAGAGAAACGCACACTCCAACATCACTCAGCTGACCCGAGTGTGTTTGTGTCTGTGTGGGTGCGTTTGATATGAGAGTCTGTGGTGCTGCTGCTGCTGCTGCTGGTGGTTGGAGTGTGTCTGTGTGTGTGTGACAATAGAGACTGATGCTGATTATATAGGAGACTGGGTGGAGTGATAAAGGTGTCACCAGATAGACAGACAGATGGAGATAGAGGAGCTTTGTGCCCTCAGTGCCTGTGTGAGCACATAAATCTGCACATGCTGGTGTGCACTTTTCCAGCGTATATGTTCATTAATACATGAGCGTGCATGTTTTTCTTTTCGTTGTTGGGCAATCTAAGCATGCACCTGTGAGTGCATATGTATTTATATATATATATATATGTGTGTGTGTGTGTGTGTGGAGAGAGGCTGCATGGCGGAGACGGATCGAGGCGTCACCACGCTGTTAGAGGGCTTGGCGCCACGTCAGCACTTCTGCAGTTCAGCCAAGGACTCCTGCATGCTCTGTCCATCCATCTCCACCGTTCAGAGGGGGGGGGGGAGAGGAAAGAGAGAGGGATGCACTAGATCCTGCTGGATGACTGAAACTGGGAAGAGAAAAGGGTGCATGAAGGAATGACTGATTTCTGACTTTCTCCTTTCTGGAATAGATGTGCCGCTGCCAGAAGAGCTGCACCCTCATACGACCCGACTGAGGTCCATCCCGGCGTTTCTGGCAGTTGCAGCGTTACTCTGCTCATCTTCCCCCTGTGGAAAAATGAGCTGCACTCCTCCTCAGGGCCTTCACTTCTCTCTTAACCTTCCCATGATAGCCACAGAGTAGGTTCTTGTTTGCTGCTGCATCTGGAAGCCTGTTCTTCGCTGAATCTCCTTCTCCGTGGTTTATGTTGTTGTCTTAGTATCCATGATTGTTGCCTCTCTTGACTCTCTGGGCGTTTACTTTGGTTATTGGTTAGTCTCAGTCTGAATGTGTTGGCCCAAAGTGTGAGATTGTTTTGTTTTTTTTCTGTTGAAGATGCCTACTTCTACAGCTCTGGTACAAAATGTCCTGTTTATGATGTCAGAGGATGGTGTTTGTGTTTCATCCAATCACATTATTCTCTGCAACCTCTGGGTTTACATCAGAGCTTCAACCCGGTCAATGTCTTTTCTGCTTCGTCCTTCACTTTTAGCAGTTTTATTGATGTGGACAAATTTATTACAAAAATATTTTAAAGAATTTTTTTCCAAAAACTTTTCGGAAAAAGCTGTTTGACTTTTTCTTTAATTAAAAAGAATTAAAAACCTAACATTGAGAGATTGGAGGGGGGGAGGTTGTAGGGATAAAGTTTATCAAAAAGACATGACAAAATGTAAAAGTTGAAAGGAGAGCAACCAGTTTTAGATGCTACCCAACTGGTTACCAGTATTTTTGCTGCTTTATTCTTCTGTCATGTTGAACTTTTTTGTGTTAAGTCAAGTCACTGTTATTTTTTTACAGCACATTTAACACACCAGACATTTACCCAATGGAGAAATATCACTAACATTAAGAATTAAAAAATACTACGGATAAGACTCTACAATACTATATATTATAGAAATGCTGTTAACTCATTTAAATATCAAGGTTAAGACCATAAAGTATCATATATATTATACAAATTTATCTAACTAGTTTGAATATTAATGTCAAATCTTTGCAGTATTATTAGTTATACAGCAATAACTAATTTAAATTTTACAGTTTAGACCCTGCAGTACTTTTTGTAGTAAATATTAACCTTATAAGTTCAAACATAAAGGTTGAGACCCTACAGTATTATGCATAATACAAATTTACCTAATAATTTAAATTCAGGGTTAAAACTCTACAGTATTGTATATTATATAACTATACACAACTAATTTTAATATTAAAGAAAATGTTTTATGGTAATATAAATACACCTAACAAGTTTGAATATTTATTTCAAGATCCTGCAATATCATCCATTATTCAAATTTACCTGACTAATTTTAAATAAAAAGGTTAAGAGCCAAAATTATTGTATTATAATTAAACAAACAGGTTTAAATATTAATATTAAGACCGTACAATATTTTTATACTAATTTATATGGTTACAGTTAAGACCCTACAATATTATATTATATAACTTTACTGGACTAATTTAAATACTGAGGTTTAGGTCTTAGAATATTTTATTTTACCAAAAATTACCTTACTATTATACAAATTTACCTAACAAGTTCAAAAATTAAAGTTAAGTCTCTACAATATTACATACCATATAGTTTTTTTTCTGGCTAATTTAGATGTATATTATACAAATTTACATGACTAATTTAAAATGACCGTGACTATGAGATGATCCATTGATTGTTTTTCGTTATCTGAGTTGCTTTTCCAAGAATTACAAAGGCCACCTCGGTGTCTGATGTGTTCCCTCTGTAAACTCCTACATCCTCCACAGTGATGCTAAAAACCTGTGGCTCATTGGCTGAGAACACATGCTGCATGTTGACAACGTCGTCACTTTAAATCTGAATCCCGACCTGTCAGGAGTCACGTCCGCTCTGTTCCTCCTTCATCATCCCGTTCGAGAAAAAAGAAGCCAAGCATCCGACTTAGCCTCACAGATAATTATATCAGGGAGAAGGTTACAGTCGGAGCGCTTTACTGCTGTTGTGATGAACGGCGGAGACATGCAGGCCCATTTGATGCCGCCGAAAATAGTTTGACTTGAATATTAAAGGGCACGTGTGGGAGTTAGACGGAGCTGAGAGGGACAGGACGGTTTGTTTTCATGAGCATCCGGTTTATCTGAAGCAGAGCTGGCTGGAGGAAATGTCATTCACTGCCACCGCCATGTGAACGTGACGGAGAGGGGAATTATTTGAATCATTTGTCGGTTTCATTTGCAGCATCAGTATTTAAAAAGGTTGGTTTTCATTAGATCAGGGAACTGTACAACAAGCGTTCATTGAATTTTGGGGTTTGGTTGATGTTTTTGGTCACATTAACACACAATTAGGGGAGAAGTTAATGGCACACGTGCAGAATTCCAAACCTAAAACACTCAAACCATCCATCATTTTTGGAAGACTCCAAATTAATTCTATGAAAAACCTCACCATATTGGTACACCTAAAGAAAATGCAATATATACACCGATCAGGCATAACATTATGACCACTTGTCTAATATGGTGTTGGTCCCCTTATGTGCTCCAAAATGCTCTGAACCATTGGGCATGGACAAGAGGACCTCTCTGGGTGTCCTATGGGGTCTGGAACCAGGATGTTGGCACTGAATCCTTTGGGTACTCTGGCTTGTGCAGTGGGGTCTCTGTCAATCAAACTTGTTCCACTGCATCCTGTTGATGCTTGATCACAATGGGGTGTAGGAAGTTTGGAGGTCAGATCAACATGTTGGGTCACTGTCATGTTCCTGATTGGTTGATGTTGTTTCCATGTGGTGGGATGCATTTTCCTGTGGGGGTAGACCAGTGACATTTGGGATTTCCATTTGCATGAGGGAGTGTGCTTGTTGTGGGATGATGTTTATTTGGGTGTCTAAGTCTCATCAACACCAGTCACTGGTCATGATGTTGTGGCATCATTTGAACCAATGACGAGAGAAACTAATCACAAAGGACATCTTTCATATTTTCTTGCATAAATTACAGTAAAATACTAGCAGCTGTGGTCACCAGTATTTTATTGTATTTACTTCAACAGCTATTTACAGTGTTGCTTATTACAGAACTAATGTCGGGTTTACTGTTTGATACTCTAACTAGATTTTCATATAATATACTGTATTTATCATGTTACCACTGTAATCAAAAATGACTAACTGTAGTTTTATGTTTCATTCCATCAGTTGTCTTGTTTTATTCCTTTTGTATCTTGTTTTTGTCATGCCGTGTGTCATTTGTGTCGTTTTGTGTCATTTTTATCCTTTTGCGTCTCATTTTTGTCATTTTAAGTTCTGTGTGTCGTTTGGTGTCCTTTTGTATGTCTCTTTATTTTGTTGTTTTGTGACTTGTTTGTATCATTTCTATCCTTTTGTCTCATTTTTTCCTTTCATGTGTCTTTTGTGTCTTTTTGTGTCTTTCCTTTTAATCATTTTTGTTTTCTCATTTTTCTTTGGTGTTTTGTCTCTTTCACAGTTTTGTATCCTTTCTGTCATTTTGTGTTTTGTGTCATTTTTACTGTTTTGTTTCGCACTTGTTTTTGTGTCTCATTTTTTGCTTGATTCTCTCTTAATTTTGTCGTTTCTTATCTTGATTTCCTTTTTTTGAGTCATCTTATCTCTTTTTTTCTTTTGTTTGACGCTTTGTTTGCGTCTCTTTCTGACAGTTTTGTCTCCTTCCTGCCATTTTGTGTGTCGTATTGATGTCAGCTTTTACAGTAGCCTGCTGTTAGCGGTCGTTCTTGTTCTTGGCTACGAAAAAAGGATCAGATTTTGCAGTTTTCAACTGCATTTTGTATTTTATAGTATCTTATTACCAAAAATTGTTCCAGACCAGGCCACCGATGGCAGCAGTCTACAAAACCTGCTCAGGAGCAGCTCGAGGAACACGACCAAGAGCCTGAACGCGCCAACCCCACCTCCAATCTCCAGAAATATTCATCTTAATACTAGTATTAATGTTATAATAGTGACCTAACAGGTGGTTTTAAGGTTCATTGTGCTTAAAATGAAGGTATTGAACATTTCTTTCTTTGAATTTCTGATTTAGTCCTGGAATTACTAGTGGGGGCTGCACAGTGGCTCAGTGGTTAGCAGCATCGCCTCACAGCTAGAGGATCCCCGGTTCATGTCCTGGTTAGGGCGCCTGGGATCTTTCTGTGTGGAGTTTGCATGTTCTCCCTGTGCATGCGTGGGTTTTCCCTGGGTACTCCAGCTTCCTCCCACAGTCCAAAAACATGTTGAGGTTAAATGATTATTCTAAATTGTCCGTAGGTGTGAATGAGAGTGTGCTTGGTTGTCTGTCTCTATGTGTAGCCCTGTGATAGACTGGCAACCTGTCCAGGGTGTCCCCTGCCTTCGCCCTGAGTCGACTGGGATAGACTTCAGTCTCCCCGCGACCCTACAGAGGATTAATCAGTGTATAGATAATGGATGAATGGATGGAATCACTAGTTCTGCTGCTAGATGCAGTTAAATGAATTTACTACAGCTCAACGCTTGGAGAAAAACTTTTTTCCCCTGCTCAGTGTGGCATGTGTGAGGAGATGCAAAACAGATTGAAATTCAAAATGTCAAGAAATCCCTTTGAGGTCTGAAGAAGTTTCCGGGGGCCTGAGGAGAAAACCAACTTAAGTCAACGTGCGTCTACTTTAGCCGCGGCATAATTTAGTGACATTTAAACGGATAAACACACCGACATAACCAGTTTTCTACCCTTTTTGAGGCAACATTTGCCCCCGGAGCTGCAGATCAGCTATCGGAGAACAAACAACACTCCAATCAACTTGTTAACTCCGTATAATTGTCACTGAAAAATCAGCGCTCATTAACACTCGACACACAAAGCTAATTTGTTAGTTTGTGACATCAGTATTAAGCCTCTAATTTCCTGAAATCCTTTAAAAGTGCTGGAAGCCGTGATGCTCCTGCTAACTTCAACCTTTTGTACACGTGTAGATAATGTCTCCTCCTTTTATCTCCAGCAGTCACTCTGGTCCTCTGTGGCTTCAAAATAAGATACAACGGCTTTATTTTTTTTTCTTACCTTAGAGGTTGCCCAAGGGTAAACTGCTGGAAATGGGAAAAGATGGGGATTTGAGGGGTTACAAGAAGAGAGGCGAGGTGTCCTTTCGTCACAGGGTTATGAAGCATTTTATCACAGCTTTTCTCTGACTCTGCAGCTCCTCTGACATTATCAACCTCACGCTTTGTGAAAGCGGAGCCTGTGGAAAAAAAAAGAGAGGAAAAAAAAACTGCAACACTGCAGTCTTCAAACAAACCGCCTCAAACATTTGCACGTTTCAAGCATTTTGTAGCCAAATGTCTTTGTATGCAAATCGGCGGGATCAATTCTGCCTCTGATGAAAGGGAAGCACACCAGTCGAGTCTGGCTGGTCGGCTGTTGTTTACATTGTGTTCTAGTTTTTAACAGCTTCATAATCAAAGGCTTTCCTCTCGCGCGCTCCGTGTTGAACTCTGAGCCGTAATGGAGGAATAAATTGAAGTGCTGAGATTCGCGGCGTGCAGTTGTGTTTTATCTGCTGCTCATTATTTTACACACACACGCTCTTCTGTGCGGAGTGTAAATGCACGAGGACATGCACGACATTTACACGCACATACGCAAATACATGCAGCCTTCATCACATGCCTTGTCCTTAAAGAACTTTTGAACAATTCTGATGCAATTCCCCCCAATTCCACGATTTCTCCGCACTCAGCTCTTCTGTAATTACACACTTTGACTGCGGACTCCAATTAATTAATCTAGATCTTCGGTTGTTGTCTGCCCTCGCGCTTGCTGGTGATAAATCACATTACCATCCGGTGCTCTGATGCAGTCGGGGAGGTGGATGTATTGTGACTCTCCTATTATCCATACAGTGAGTTTGCAGTCAGGAAGTTAATAAATGGGTACAGGGCAGCTTTATCTTCCCATAAAGGAGGGTTGGATCCAAGTCCAATTCTTCATTGTAGAAACATCCCATACCTCTAAAAATGCCTGCTGGCTCTTATTTTATAATTAAGTAGCCCACAGATTATTTACTTGATTCATTGTTGGTTAAAATGATGGGAAATACCCATTTTATCTCCCCCCAAGCTCAAGTTGACAAGCTATTTTCTGTTTTTCTTCCACTAGACTAGAGCCAGTCGATGTTCACACATTTCAGATGTTATCAGCCAATTAAACGGCCATCGCTATCGCCGATCATTCCCATACATATAGAGCCAGTAGGGACCATCTTTATCCGTTATCACTTCATTTAATGGTGGTGTAGTTGGGATTTAGTGCTTAAAAAAGGGGAACAAAAGTCCACATTTGCAGGTTGGAGGGGTTGGATGATGGTGACTTGGCCCATAATTACAGTTTCATTTTATCGCTTGCGTCTTGCTTTGACTTTCATTTTCCATCACTGTTATCCAATCTGTGTTTAATTCCATCTTCAGCCGGTGTTTGGTGATGTCTAGGCACCAAAACTACTTGGTTAGGTTTAGAAAAAGGGTTCAAACACAGCCTTTGTGTTTTAAAGTTTGATTTTGTATGTTTCCAGGGGGATGAATCCACTGGAGATCTACGTATTTACACAACTGGAAGAGGTTGGTGATGTTATCGGGGTTACTTCCTGTTTATCAGTGATCGGCAAGGGGCCCAACATGCCTTCTGGCCATCGAGAAGGTAGAGTGGTTCCCTTGCGACCCTTATGTATAGGAATGATCTGTGATAACGGTCATTTAATGGGATGATAACATCCTAAATGAGTGACCAGAGAGACTAGGACCAGAGAATGTTTGGCATTTTTAACCAAACTCGTGTGGCTGTTGGGATGGACATGTTGGACACTTGGTTTCTCAGCCCACTACTTGATCTGTGTGGAAACGCCTCAACAACTGTTGGACATATTGCCATGCTATCGTGGTTCCCAGAGGAAGAATCCTACTGAATTTGGTGATCCATTGTCGTTTCCTCTAGGACCTATTCCAGAAAAATGTGGATAATGGTGGCTCAGTGGTTAAGGCTTTGGGCAATCGGAAGGTTGGAGGTTCAAGCCTTGGTGCTGCCAAGCTGCTGCTGTTGGGCCCTTGAGCAAGGCTTTTAACCTTATCTGTGCTTTGGCCTGCAGCTTCCTACTAAAATGAGATATGCAAAAAGGCAATTTCCCCTTGTGGGGTCAATGAAGTATATTAATTAAGATGTTTCTTTATTTTTGAACTTTGACATTGGATTTCGGCATCCATGTCTCCCTCAAGATGAACTGTGGTGATCCTATTACTTTTCTTCTTGTGCCAGGTCAAAATTCAGATTTTGTCCACAAAATACATGAAAAAGTACAACATTATGCCTCAACTCTACATTGTGTTAGTAATAATTAAGCCTAAGTGATAAAACTATATGCACCGGGAATTTTTGACCGTTCAGGTAATATTAAAATTATCAACTGTATACCTTCATAAACAGGCTGACGAGGTTAAATTCAAAATAAACCTTTTTTTTCTGTTGGTTTTCATTGAAAACAATCAGCCACAGTGCTAAAAACATTTAGTGGCAGTCGTAGCAGGATGTCAACTCTTAGCTTTAAGCCTTTTTGCTGGAAAAATTGTTCCTTCTGATCAACTAATCAATTAATTGACTAATAATTCCAACCCTGAACTTGGGTTGATGATGATTCTTGCTATTGATATCCACCTTTGTTTTCCAGAGAGGCTTTTTTTTGGACACAAATTACCGTGAATTTATCATTTAAATCAGTTTCTTTGTATTTACCTTCTAAATGCATTCACATTTATGGCAAATTGATTCTTGGTAAACAACTTTGCATCAACAAATGTCTCATATCTGTGTCAGGCTACTCGCCACACATTGCAAAGATGTAAGACAATGCAAGAATGTGAGCATGCACACATCTGGGAATATAAACTCCACAAGGAATAGTGTACATGTCTTATGATATAGTGTTAATTGTCTGCAGCATTAAGAGCATATAATGTATTTCCATACTAATCCATATCAGCATCAACAAATGCATCCAGTTTAAGCATGTGATGATTCTGCTGTGTTTGTGTTAATGAAGGCAGAAGATGGTGTTTATTTGGAGCTGCTTAATTAGCAGCAACAGTAATGAAGCCACATGGGACGCAGTGTTGGTATCTGGACGGCCAGGATATGATGATTATTTAGACTGGATTTGTCCAAGAAGTTGTTCTTTTTACTCTCTACACAATCCACACACACACGCACACACACACATGCAGATACACAAGCTTTCTTCTGCTGCCAGAAGAGGTGTGTGTGTGCACGAAATCTTCTATGTGTGTGTTTCAGGCGCGCGTGTGTTTGTTTATCGCTTTGTATTCAAGTGTGTATCTGCGATTCTGTGTGTGTGTGTGTGTGTGTCTGCATTGTGTGTGTGTGTGTGTTGGCTGTTTGAAGCGGAGCTACCAGGGACATAGCAGGGATTATAGAGCCTGTTTATGAAGGGTTAGCTGATTGTAGCGACATTACTGCTAAACTACTTCAAATCTGCAGGATTTTTTAGCTCTTGCTAACTTTCGCTCACTTGTGTCTCATTAAATACAACCCAGCAGGGATTTATGTAACCTGTAGTACAATAAAAATACAAACTGAGCGATGATAAGTTTGAAAAAAATATTGTTGCTAACGGGGAGAAAACTTTGCCCCGGCATTAAAGACTGTATAAGACTTCAATCATTTAAATTGGTCCCGGGAGACGCGGGGAGTTAATTTCTAAACAGCAGAATCACACTTCATGTCCACGTGGGTGTTCAGAATAATGAGGATTGTTAAATTAAAATGGGTACAGTTGTTTATTGCAGGAGGAGAAGAGATTCTCCCCCAAAATTGAAGTGGAAAAACAAGAAAATGCACCCAGGTTTTTACATTTTAGCAGCAAAACAGTCTAACCTTCATCTCCTGTACAGCATTTTCTGAACAGATTTGGTTTTAAAGGGCACTGAAATCTGGATTCCTGCAGTTTTATTCAGCGTTCATCTTTTCAACACTCATCAAATGGATGCTGCCCCGGTGGTTGAGCTCTCCTCGCTGCAGCTTTTTCAGGCTTTGGCAGGTTTTGCAGGTCCAGTTTTGTGGAGAGAAAACATGATGTTCCGTGTTTGCAACTGCTTGTCTGTGTGCGTTTATGTGGCTGCAGGCACATTTATTTGTCTGTGCATATGTGTGTGTTGATGCACAATGTCAGTCAGGGAGCATAAACTGCAGCAGCACTGGCAAAACTCCCTTCACTTATCTCCTCTTCATCCTCCTGTCCATCCCATTATCTCTTCTCACTCCTCCCTCCTTTGCTTTTCACATCCTCCTAATCAAACAGACTGCCCATGTTGTCACCTTGTACATCTCACTCTCTGACATAATGTTGATGGAGGCTAAATAGCCACTAGTTGTGGATCTAGATCGATGACACACGCCTTGATTGTGCCTTCGGAGCGTTTAATTTATTATCTATTTGTGCACCGCTGAGGAAATGAGGCCGTCGGTTCATTTGCCTGCCTGTGTTTTGTTTGGTTTCTCAATCCATAACCGTAATCCAAGAGTCATTTCAAGCTGTGATGTCTTTTAAGTATTTCTTAACAGACCTGTCTTGTCAATTAGAGAATGATATATATAAAACAATGTATGTAAAACTATGTCTCCAGGGCTTTACGGTGCAACCATAAACCTGTGAAAAGCGACAAAAACTGATCTTATCGATGCACCTGACATTTAGCAGGTCTCTTTGTGTTTCTAAGGGCCCTGCCTATTTAGATTAAGTTATTTAGTTTTAACTTGGGTAAATCTGAAAAGAGAAAATGCCCTCTTTCCATCTTTTCAAACTAATTTTTGCTCACAAACTGTCTGAGCTGCTGTATTGCGGCAGGTGAGCGGGGACTAGAGGCTTCCCTGTGCACAGCCGCCTCGTAGCGTCGATCGATTCAAGTGTGGTTTTATGAAACGTTAATCAACTGCAGCATCTATGTGAGGCATTTAGGGGCATCTGTGAATTGTAGCTTCAGAAAACAACCTACTTTGCAATCTCCACATCTAAATTACACGTCTGCATGCATATCGGTCATGTCATACCACCTAGCATCACAAATAAAGTGTCAACCTGTGGGAAACGCTGAGATATGATGATATGGCCAACGTTGGCTTCATCAGGCGTGGATCTCCAGAGTGCACTGGGGCGGTTTGGAGCCGAGTGTGAAGCGACTGGAATGAGGATTAGCACCTCCAAATCCGAGGCCATGGTTCTCGACCGGAAAAAGGTGGCTTGCCCTCTCCGAGTCGGTGGACAGACCCTGCCCCAAGTGGAGGAGTTTAAGTATTCCGGGGTCTTGTTCACGAGTGAGGGGAGGATGGAGCATGAGATTGACAGACGGATCAGCGCAGCATCTGCAATTTTGCGGTCGCTGTACCGGTTCGTTGTGGTGAAGAAGGAGCTAAGCCAAAAGGTGAGGCTCTCTATTTACTGGTCAATCTGTGTTCCGACACTTACCTATGGTCATGACCGAAAGAACAAGATCCCGGATACAAGCGGCTGAAATGAGTTTCCGCCGCAGGTTGGCTGGTCGCACCCTTCGAGATCAGGTGAGGAGGTCGGTCACCAGGGAGGAGCTCGGAGTAGAGCCGCTACTTCTCCACATCGAGAGGGGTCAGTTGAGGTGGCTTTGGACATCTGTTCCGGATGCCTTTGGGACGCCTCCCTGGGGAGGTGTTCCGGGCATGTCCCACGGGGAGGAGGCCTCGGGGTAGACCTAGGCCATGCTGGAGGGACTATGTCTCTCGGCTGGCCTGGGAACGCCTCGGGATCCCTCCGGAAGAGCTGGAGGAGGTGTCTGGGGCGAGGGAAGTATGGGCCTCTCTGCTTAGACTGCTGCCCCCGCGACCCGGCCCCGGATAAGCGGAAGATAATGGATGGATGGAAATGGCCAACGTTATGCATAGCATTTATTGCAAAGTGTGCAGCCACAGCATGGCTAGGAATTGCACTTATGCTGGAGAACCACTGAAATTGGAAACTCTTCCAGTATCCTGACAAGTGCATAACTGGCAGAGCGTCAGGCGGCAGCAAACCAAAGCAGTGTGGAGTCAGAAATGCTAATAATTTAACACTGTTTATAATGTAGCCAAAGAAGAGCTCCCTTTTACCGAGTTTCAGTATCGGATCATCTCTGTGAAAAATGACAAAACGCTTATCTGCACCTTTTATAGTTGTTTCTAATCATTTACATAATGTGTTAAGAAATCACCAGTGTTTTTGGGAATTGACAAAGATAACGGCTTTAAAAGTATTTAGTTATTCAGCACCAAAAAGCACACAGAAACATGTGAGCAATGCATACAATCCACATACTACTGTCAATGGCTGCATCTTTTTGGTTGTTATTTTAATATAATATACATACAGCATATACAATCCTATAGAACTGAGCATCTTCGCTTTGCAAACATTTCTGCACTATTTTCCCCTTTTCCTTCATTTAACATGGGGTGCTTGTTGTTGTTTTTGTCTCATTGTAATTACTTTCATTAATATTATGCTTGCACATGTGGAGAATCAGACAATTTATCGTCTCGACGGCAAGAAACACTACTGAGACTTGGCCAATTTCACAGATGTCGAGTCTTTTGAATCCCTGTTAGCTCTTTCGCACATTATCTGTCTAAACACAGTCCCCTCCCAGAAGAAGCACTTGTTCAAAAGTTGAAATCTGTGCAGCACAAAGATTACTTTACATTCCGTCTCTGTATAGAAAATAATAGCTCGAATAAAAGTGTCTTAAAGTTCCCTTTCAAAGTGCCCAGGTGAATAAGAGAGACTCGTGAAAGCGGCGTCCCGATGCTATACATCTCTGTCTGCATGGGAATGATGATCCGGTGCCAGGGTTTATGAGGACGATATCTTAAAATGATTTACAGCCCTCTATAGCGCTGCTGTAAAAATCCACAAATCATCACGGTTTGATTTTTATTACAGTCCAAACTGGGAGAACTTATAAAAGTTCACTTGCTCACCTGAGGGTGGAGGTATTGAGCTCTGCAGTGATCCTCGTCTCTTTCTGTCTGTCCAACCTGAGGAAACTGCGCTACAAGGTTAACATCTGTAGGAGTGAGAAAGAGGGAAGCAAAGGGAGGAAAATGGGTTTGTTGAGGGTTAGAGGAGCTGCAAAATACATAAAGATATAAGCTAAAAATTAAAAATGTGTATTTATAAAGCATAGCAGCAATGAAATGTTTGAGCTACAGAGAGTGAAGTGCAGGAACAGAAAAGACTGAGATGGAGAAGAGAACCGCTGAACTGAGATCAATACTTTACTGCTGTGTGCTGAAACCGTGGTGGCAACTGTCTCCCTGAGTTTCCTCCTCAGAGAGACGCACAGACTCAGACTGGAAACCTTCAACTCGTTCCCAACAGACACGAGCTGAAGCAGCACACAGGCATCGTGTCTGTAGCTGTTACAGTGACAGAGCTGCAGGACACCTGCTGAATTGTAAAGAATACCTATTAGAGGGTGCTGTCTCCTTTACCACCAGCTCAGCTGAATCAAACACACTATGAGGCGTACAGAAGATGCAAAAGCAAAGGTCTGGATCAAAACTGAATCATGACAATGACATATGAGCAACCTCCATCTGTTAATGGCTGAAAGCTGCAGACAATTTTCAATAAATGGACAGATATGTTTTCTTTTTTTATGATACAAATTATAAATGAGACCGAGAACCAAATTTGGTCCCAATATACATCTGGACCACTGTATGAGACCATAGCATAGCACCTACTAGAGTTGGATACAGAGAACCAACTCCTACTTAGAACTGGATACAAGCTTCAGTAACTGCGTGGAGACTAGAGGCTTCTCTGTGCACAGTTGATTTAAATTGTGATGTCTAGTAAGTATTTTTTCTTGATTGAAATTCTACATACCTGCAGTAACCTGTCCTACCTCTTAGTAGGTGATGTATAACAAATGGTATGTAAAATGATTAAGGATGCACGATAATGCCAATTTCAACCGATACCGATAATTGATCATTTTATACTTCTTGCAGCCGATAATCGATAATGTCAACCGATTGGGTTTGTGTTGGGTGGGGGGGCGGGGGTGTGACACCGGAGTTGTCAGGTCCGCTGCTACAACCACCGCGGTGCTTGGCTGCACCCGGCGGCGAACTACAGCCTAGGCAATGCTCGGTGGCGTTCGGTGGCGCGCACAACTATTGGAATATCAAAATTACTATTCCAGTACCACCACGACCAACGAATATTCGGATATTCCAATATTCAGAACCAGCCCTAGTGAAATGTCTTCTTCTGACACGGTAAAGAAAGTACACAGATAAACAGTGTACCGCAAAGACCACATCATTGAATTGAATGTCTGCGTGTCTTCCTGTCTCCTAAGGATTAATAAACTGAGAGCATTATTCTCATTTGATCTGCTTAGCTATTGCGGAGTCGCTTAAATTGGAGGTGAACAGCACAAATCCTGTGATTGTCTCATAAAAAGAACACCTAGATTTAGCAAATGCTGCAAGAACAGGATCGAACTCTGCTACCATTACAGCAAAGTAGCCAAAGTAAACACGAAAACATAAACCTGATAAGACGCGACATGGCTACGGTTACAACATCTTCATCTAGCTATGTGTTTACGTGGTAAGCAGTGTTTCACATAGACTGGAAATGACGGGCAGAATCAAATTGAGAACCCTTAAAATGCAAACAATACCCAGCTTTAGTGTCTGCAGAAAGAGATCACTGCATCTGTGCTAAAGCAGAGCATTTTAAAATTAAATCATTTTATCTGGAATTGCGTAAAAAAATACCGATAGTCAGAAGAATGCTCAAAATTTACCCAAATAATCAGCTGATATTTGGTCCCCCTCCTTCTGTGTACCGAGTTTTTTTGCTAATTAACTACAAAATTAAATTGTATGAATGGATCAGCCACAAAAACATGACGCGTGGATATACTGTAGAGGATATCACTGTGTGGTTTCACTGTGAGCCCCTACATTTCTTTCCTTTATTCTCTGGGTGAACATTCTCACCCTCATAAAGCTTCCTCTCAATGCTCTCTCTGATTGAGAATTCCTTCCTCATCCTCATCACTCCTCTCTGCTATCACGCTCTCTGGATGGGAGCTGGTGATGATGCCCTGGGCAAAAATATGTTTGGGATGTTCTTCAAAAGGCACCTTTCTATGCACATTATCTTTCTCATCAGTGTTCATGTAGAGCTCGGCCGCTGGTCATGTGTGCCCCGGTAACGCTGCAGGGTACATGTACTGTGCTATGTCCACTTTGTCGAGGGTTATGTAGAGTTTCATGCAGGTTATTATTTGAACTGAGCAAGACACATTTACTTTAATAACATCTAAGATCAAAGTCCCTATTCAAGGTAAAGATGTGGGCAATAATGATGGTGATTTTAGGGTCTAAAAAAATCTGATATACTGAGTCTGATTTTTGATACCAGTAACTATTTCACTAAGTATCCCGATTAACCTAACCAACACTGGATTTTTAATACCAATGCTGTTAATGCTATTTTGGCCAATAGTACAGTCGGAAGCAAAAGTTTACATACTACTAAAGACCATGGCCCGTATTCACAAAGCTTCTCAGAGTCCTCTAAGAGAGCTTCTAGCTTAGCCTTAAAATTCCTAGCAAGGAATCTTAGCTTAAGAGTGATTCAGGAAGTTTCTGAGAGCAACTTTGAGCAAAGAGGGAACAGAAACTTTTCTTAGTGAGGAGGTGTGGTTGGCCCCGATGCTAGGTGTGATGCAGTCTTCTGAAAGCTGTGATTGGTTGTTGCAAAAAGGGGGAAAGGCAAAAGAAAAATGTGCTCCTTGTAATGAACGGACAGTAAATTCAACCGATCATATAACTTGGACTGTATTCAGAAATGTGTTATCGTGACATTAATTTTATGTCATGATGATGAAACTCAACAAAATTAAATTGTGACACAGCTTCAAAATGTTTGAACGTACCTCATTGACATGCCGATTGTATTGTTTTGCTTATTGTTATGTTTACTATCCATGCCAGATAGGATAGTATCCCGCAATTACAGGTCCTGTGATCGCTGTGAGAAGCGCTGGTAATCCCAAGCGAGAGCGGAGATCGAAATGAACAAATCGCACAACGATACGAGGCTGTGAAATGGTCTGACTGGTCTCTCTGCTGAAAGAGGATTGTGACAGACCCAAGTCATCTCTGCTACACTGCTGCATTTTACCTGTGGCCAGGTATCACAATGTTGCGATGACTTTCATCTCGGGCGTTATTGCCTTACTGCGCTGAGTGGGACAGTAAACTCACCCCTGATAAGGTCAACCACAAACATTATCCCTGCACAATCGAGCCGGTAGCGTGTTATTAAATCGCTGTCTTTTAACTTACGGAGAATCTCTCTCCTTCCTCTCGGCCTTTCTGCCATCTTGTCTTTTTAAGACACTCTCAGGCTTCTTAAAAGTCCTCCTCCTTACTCCTAACATCTTCTCACCTTAGCAGCTCTCTTAAGGCTTTGTGAATAACTTTTATCTTACCAGGGGAAAATTCTAAGAAAAATCTTAGAATTCGAGAAATTCTGAGATTTTTCTAAGAATGACGTCACTAAGAGCTACTTTCAGCCTTAGGGTGCTTTGTGAATTCGGGCCCATGTATATCGGGGAAGTCTTGGGTTTCTAATGACTCTTATAAGTCTGAATTTTCTATGTTGGAATCACATGGTTTGCTCTTGAAATACGATATAATGTACTGGGTAAAATATGCATATAGCAACTTGAATTATCAGTTTTGGTGATGAAGAAAATTGTGTTAATCAAATTGTATATTTGTGACCCAGTAGATTTTTTTTCATACTTCCAGAACACCTGTAATAAATCTATGCAAGAACCAAAATGCACGATTGCAAAGATGCATGTGTTTCAATCGTTCTGTCATAGTGAATTAGGACTGCCATGATATACATGGTCTTTACAAGTGTATGCAAACTTTTGTTCACTACTGTGTATATATGTGGTATTGTCCTATAAACAAGATATAGTATGTACAGGAGATGTTTCTGTACTAGTCAGTGCTTGCTAATAGACAATGCTGTGGTGACACTGTGGTTAAATTACCTCAAATAGCTGTTTCTTGCTCCTTATCAGGCATCTTATACACTGATTAATCGGTGAAAAGCTTATTATATTGGGTTGGACACACACACGGCAGCAAGCCACAACATTAAAACCACCTGTCTTATGTTGTGTAAGCCTGTGTCGTGTTGCTAAAACATCTCTGAGCCAACGAGGCCTGGACTTCACTGAGTTCTATGGTTTCTGGCGCCAAGATGTTAGCAGCAGATCCTTCAAGTCCTAGAAGTTGCAAGATGGGGCCTCCATGGATAAGACTAGTTTCCCCAGCTCATCCTACGACTGCTTGATTGTACTGAGATTTGGGAAATTTGGACGCCGAGTTAGCACCTTGAACTTTTTGTCACGTCCCTCAAACCATTCCTGTACAATGTTTGCAGTGTAGCAGGGAACATTATCCCGCTGAAAAAGGCCATCAGGATATGCCACTGCCATGCTTTAGGGTGGTTAAGTGGATGTTATGTTTCGATTTAGCAGTATTTTACAAATGTCCTCCGATTGTGATGTATAGCTCACATTGCAGGTGAGGGAAAAAATGGTGCAGTTAGGAAGATCTACTTTTAGTTGGTGCACCCTTTATACGTGGAGTTTCATTTCAATGAGGAGAAATCACATCAGAGTAGAAAGCTGAAGAGTCCCAGATGAAGGTAGAAGATGAAAAGAGGCCCTCCTGGGGTTTGAAAGCTGTTTGTTGTGGTGCAAAGTTAGCAGATGGCTGATGGAGACTGGATAAGATGCTCTGGACAAAACTGGAAAGAGGTGGAAGAAAGTAAAACATGGGCAGATAGATCATTAGACAAGAGTAGTGACGTTAAAATAGAGAGTAGAGCAGCAGGATTAGCCCATATTCCGCAAGATGCATTGAGACAGAAAGCAGGTGAACAAATCCTCCTAATTACCTCCGCCAAGGAGGTTATGTGATGGCTGGCGTTGGTTTGTTTGTTTGTTTTTGTTTGTGTGCAAAATAACTCAAAGTCATGGATTTGGAAGAAATTTTCAGGAAATGTATGAAATGGGACAAGGAACAAATGATGAAATTTTGGGACTGATCGGGATCACTGTCTGGATCCAGGAATTTTTTTTAATGTAAGTTTAACCGGGTGGACAATTAAATTTAGTTTACTGTAAAAGCCAACAGAGGGCACTCTTGTTTTTAGGGTAACCCCCTGTGACCACATGACATTCTGGGTCTCCACGCGACAGACAGCGACAATGACGGAGTTGTCTTTCCTTCCTGAGCGACATACGCACGGTTGGGCCGGCATTCTTATCTCCGGTTGTCTAAGAAGCTGGGAGGCTGTTGGGAGCTGCCGCGCTAGAGGCAGCGCCTGTTCATTAGGTCGGATGGGGTGAAGGCCGCATTGTCGGTAGGACATTTGAACTGTATGTAATTACATTTGTATCTGTAACGTTCCCTACAAAATATGTGAATTGGGAGATTGCGTTGGGGGGTGGACTGAAGCTCCTTGGCGGAGGTATGCGCTCTCTGAGTGCTCTTCTAGTTGCACATGCCTTGGAACCACTGACAATAAGGATTGTCCCTCAATGTTTTCTCCAAGAAGTAAAAATGAAATGATAAATTAATTGAGAACAGAATTCGCCAGAAAGTTTCCCAGAGAATTTTGCTGTCACTGCCAACCTACCTTCTTCCCATAGTTCACCATTTATCCTTCTTTGGACCCCTTTTGGTGAGAACTAATCACTGCAATACCCAACAAGACCTGCTGTTTTGGAGATGCTCTGACCCTGTGATCTAACATCACAGTTTGTTAAAGTCTCTCAGGTCCTTACTCTGCCCATTTTTCCTGCTTCCAGCACATCAACTTTAAGAGCCGACTGTTCACCTGCTGTCTAATATATCCCACCTCTTGACAGGTGTCACTGTGGCAAGATAATCGTTGTTATTCACTTGAGCTGTCAGTGGTTTTACTGTTGTGACTGATGATTGTACATTATATTTTACACTTCCGTACAGAAGAGAAATTATATTTCATTACCAGTAAGGCTGCTTAGTGTAGAGACATTAAAAACTGATGCTTTTATCTTGAAGTGTTTGAAGGTGTAAAAAACAAGACGTGCTCCTCCAGTTTACACAGAAACACATTCCTGCTCCTTCATGTACCACAGACTTGTTCGCAAAGCTTGCAGAGCTTCCCAGAGAAGAACACGCTGATGATAACAGATCCACAGAGAAGATCGCCTCATCCACATCCTCCGTGTGAAGACAGTCTAATCCTATTAGCCAGTCAGCCCTGCCAGCTCATTGCATCACTTTACTGTAGCTATGGCTGCATTATTGATCCGAGACCGGCTTAGAGTTATCGCGGAACATTGCAGCCTCTTAGTGTGCATCTGACTTTACAGCACTTCTTCCTCATTTGTGCAATGAAAAGCAGTTGAGCAGCAGCCCATCCTGTCAGGGTTCATGAGCTGGAAAGATGAAGGTCAAAAGCGCACCCCACCTCGCAGGGCTGCGGTGTGAAAAAAAGGGCCACCCGTGGAGAGAGCACTTTGGCAAGAGTGTCGCAGATAATATATTTCATAACTGTGTAGCCTGACACAAAGTCTACAGTTGTTCCTCTAAGTCAGGGCTGTAAAGAGCCGCTGTACCTCATCCTTTTGCAGGAAACCGTTATAAAGCTGCCTCACGGTGTTGCCAAAAACAAGATTGTACAAAGATGCCAGGATTACTGTATTTTATATCCACACGGTAGCACAGCTGGGATTGACTGTACAACTTCTATAAAGGCCATATAGTCTGGTATCCAATATATCCATGAGTTTTGCAAGTAGCATAGGGCACTGACTGCAAGCAGGTGTTTTTATTATGCAGGCTACAGCAGGCTACTGTGGTTAAAATTATGTAACAGGCATTAGTAATACATAGAGGTCCACTCTTGAGAACTTGAGGCAACGATACAAAATGAAACTAGGCAGATCATTGCTTATCTGTGTCTGCACTAACCGAAGCCTGATCATTTGTTCATGTCCACTGTCACAGAATACTGTCAATTTGAACAACTTTCCTAATTAATGCAGCATTATCAATCAGCAGTTAAGCAATTTCTAATACCAAGTGAAAATGCTAGGTGCTTAGTCTGTGTTCATCTCTCTGCTTTAAGCCACAGACGCATGGCAAAGGTAACTGTTACAAACGCCACTGTTAATTTTATGCGCTCAGATGTGGTTGAAAGCTCTGGAAAAAAGGCATTAAAGCAGAACCTTGAGTTGACATATTGATTTTAGAGGATGTTTTCTGTTTGGTTTTGGTGCTGTGAGTTCTGAGACATCACTCTATTGTAATTTAAAGAATAAAAAATGGAGATGAGGTTAAGAAATTACAGAAATGGCAAGTAAGACTTTTAAGATATTAACACAATCCGGGTTGGTCCTGGCATGAATTAAGACGTGTACAGGCTGGAGGTCATTAAGCACCACAGACAACCGTGTCATAGTGCCCATTTAGTAGCTAAAACCACTACAGTGCGCTCTGCTTGCCAACACAAAACTGTGTTGCTGTGAAAATGGCATTGGATTGGGACTTGGTGTCAGCAGATTGTAAATATTAAATGATCTGGACTGGGTGCAAACAACTTTGACCAAGACACTCCTTAATGAAACGCTTTGACATTAAAACAGCGAACGACGCTGAGGTCGCAGCTGATTTGTGATTGAATCATTTATGGCACATCGATGTTCAGTTTTTTGTGATGTTTTACAAAGTTGGATAAAATACAATAAATGAATCATGAATGAATGGACTGAATAAAATTGTGGAATTTCAGAGAAGAGTGCATGTTTAGGAGATTGTAGATTTATTGATTGCATTGCAAAAATGGCCAAATTATTGTACCGATGCATGGGTTATGATTTGCAACACTTCCGCCTCATTTAAAGGGAGAAACTGACTGAAGTGACTAGCAGAGTAGCTACCCATGCTGGTCAGATGGACACCAAAACAGCTGTATGATTATCATGCATCAGTAAAAATGCAACCATGTAAAATTAATTAATTTGACTGACACATTCTTAAAAACTGGCCAGATATGCAACCATTGTGGTTAAAGTTTGAAGCCCTGATACTATCAAAAACAGCACAATTTTGCTACCTGTTGTTAGCATTATTAACAGTGTCTTATAGCTCAAACCACCAAAGGTCAGTCATGCAGCAGATGACTTGCAGACACTACTGACAGCCAAGTGGACAAAGATGGCTGCCGCTGGTGATTCAGGACTCGATATACAAGAAAATACTGAATATTTTTCCTGGCGATTCATAACAACCTCCGCCAAGGAGGTTATGTGATGGCTGGTGTTGGTTTGTTTGTTTGTTTGTGTGCAAAATAACTCAAAGTCATGGATTTGGAAGAAATTTTCAGGGAATGTATGAAATGGGACAAATAACTAATGATGAAATTTTGGGACTGATTGGGATCACTGTCTGGATCCAGGAATTTTTTTTAATGTAAGTGTAACCGGGTGGACAATTAAATGTGGTTTACTCTAAAAGCCACCAGAGGGCGCTCTTGTTTTTAGAGTAACCACCTCTGACCACATGACATTTTGGGGCTCCACGCGACAGACGGCAACAATGGCAGAGTTCTCTTTCCTTCCTGAGCAACATACGCATGGTTGGGCTGGCATTCTTATCTCTGGTTGTCTAAGAAGCCGGGAGGCTGTTAGGAGCTGCCGCGCTAGAGGCCGCGCCTGTTCATTAGATCGGATGGGGTGAAGGCCGCATTGTCGGTAGGAAATATGAACTGTATGTAATTACATTTGTATCTGTAACGTTCCCTACAAAATATGTGAATTGGGAAATTGTGTTGGGGGGTGGACTGAAGCTCCTTAGCAGAGGTATGTGCTCTCTGAGTGCTTTTCTAGTTAAAAATGTGGATTGTGTAATATTTCTAGATCAGACAATTTTTAACATCAGTTTCGTAAAGTACTACCAGTGTAGTTGCACTTCTCTATGAAGAGTGTTGGATCATGTTTTTGTTGCTTAAATATTGTTAAGCTAGCAAGTGTCTTCAGGTCCATTTATACTCGGTCTTTGAGAGTCAGTCAGCCCTAAAAGCGATCCGTTAGCTGCAGGAGCTTCTGAAGGCTTGTATAACGTGTTTCTGCTGCCACAGAGGAAATTACATCTTTCCAGCAGGAATTAACCGGGGAGAAAACCTGTCAAACCGACAAGAATTACAGCTGTCTAACTAAAATTCTAACTGTCACAGAAAATGGTTGTGACTGCATCAAGAGGCCGACGAGAGAGAGCGTGCGTTTGTGACTGATAGACAAGATACGGAAATGTGGGTTTTGCGTATTACCATGTCATATTTTATTTAAATGTATTACACAGGGTTGTATAACCACTACAACATTGTCATAGCGTGACTTCTCCGTTAATGTGAGTCTTGACAATGTGACAAAGGGACAAAATGCTCAATACAAGGATCCTGCAACCAAAGCGCCAAATGGAATTCAGCCATCATCAATGTAATTATTTACACTTCAGGCTTGCTGCATCCTTCTTTAACAGTATCATTGCTTTGTTGAACTCCTGTAGACTTTTTCCACATGTGAGCTGTTGAAGCGTGTTTTTTAATTGCTACCGAGGTGTCACCACAAGGCAATGAAGACCCCAAGACAATATATTCATTTAAGAATATTTAGTAGCATTGGATGATCAGAATGTATGCATACAGGTTCTCACTTGATCTAGCTCAACATCTGCATCAAGCTCGTCACAAGGAAGAGAGACAAAGAGACCCTAACTTTAGCACTATACATAGTTTTCTCATATGGAAATGTGCTTCTATCTGATTGGTCTATAGTTGGGAGGATTCGCGGTTTAGACTTGAATCCTCCAATCAGCCAAGAGTTCTTCATCAGTCCGGAGCTGTCTTCTTCCTGGAATTCGGTTACTTTATGCATATTCAACTCTAAGGGTGACTCCCTGCTCTGTGGAGAGAATCTCTTTCTGTGCCAAAGGTTAAACTTCTATTTAGGATGAATAAAGTATGAATTATTTAATTATCTAATTGCCAGTATCTATAAAGCAGATTTGTTTAACTTATTTATTTAACTGTCAATGTACAGGGTCCTCGCTAATTAATTTATAAACTCTCGCTGTTGTATCATTTATCTAATTTTAGTATATTGCTCAAATTAGTATCTTCAAGTGTTATTTATCAATGTCTTATCATCATATATTTTTAGTTTCAATACTCCTTCTTCTAAAGTATTTAATATTAAACATTGCTTATGGTTAAGCATGTTCCTTCGTCTGATCATTGACCTTTTAACCTTATGTTCTACAGGACTTGTGCTGGTCCATGCTTTAGTTTTCTTCAGAAATACAAAGACCCTTCTCTTCTGCTAAATGAACCGCTGCTTATCTTTAAGTAAGAATTCCAACACCAGACGTGAGCAACCTCCCTGCTAGAATATATGGCTTGTCCAAACAGCATCCATCATGAGTCTCGTAAACTCCCCTCTCGGTTTTGTTGGTAAGGGTCAATGCTTGGTCAACTCTCCATATGCACACTCCTGGATTTTGTCTATGATGGTCGACGTAGATCCATTATTGGTTATAGCAATTTAATATAGGTATTGTAAGCGTGATTTTAATAAAGCAAACTATGACTAAAT
This sequence comes from Dascyllus trimaculatus, assembly GCA_024666655.1. Classification (NCBI taxonomy): domain Eukaryota; kingdom Metazoa; phylum Chordata; class Actinopteri; family Pomacentridae; genus Dascyllus; species Dascyllus trimaculatus. The sequence continues at coordinate 6,871,516 of CM045451.1, read as the reverse complement.
ATGTTTAAATGATGCTTATATAAATTGTGAATAAAATAATTAATAGTAAATTAAATGTAATTAATTAAATGTGGTAAAATAATGGTTAAGGAAACAAAATATTCCCAACAGAGCCGATGCTTTAGTTTAATTTGAGAAATTATGTATGTGCTATTTGCTTTTACCAAGTTGAAGTTACACAAAAACTTGTGAGATGGAGCCAGTTAATTGCCTTGCTGAGAGAGAAGGCCTTAGGTCATTTTTAATTGCAATAACTTGGAGACGGTTTAAGTGCGATCCGAACCTTTATGCATGTTCCGACCGCAAGAACGACCCTTTAGAGCTTCTTTAACATTCTTTGTTTTCAGGGAAGAATAAACCAACCACTCTTTTTTAAGTTTTGAAAGAGATGTGTTGTATTTAGGTCTATATTTTCTCTCCACAAGGTCAGATTGTGGCATAGTGTAATTAAGCAGCATGGCAGGATATGACATACTCGACATCCCCCCTAAAATACCTTCCTACACAACTAAAGTGCACGCTCATTTACGTTCTGAAAGAAACTCGCTCAAAGAACGGCAGGAAATGCTTCTAGTTCAAGGAACAAAAAGGGTAGGAGTCGGCATCAGGACTTTCACCCAGGAGACCAGGGTTTGCTTCCCATTCTCCTCAGTTACTTTCAGTATTCACTAGGGATGTCTGAAGCTCGATCTTTAGATCAAGATCGGGGAGGATCAAGGGACTTGTTACCTGAATGGCACCTGCAAGAATCAAAGCTCAAACCTTTGCTTACGTCTGCCATCACATGTTTAATGTAAATTTGACTAATCAAGTTAATGTTTGCAGCAACATCAGTCAACTACTGAGGATTGATGATATAAATTCAGCACAGTTTTTTTATTGATGATGCACCAATATTGCTGTCAAAGCTACAGGTGCATGATACCAGTCATGAAAGCAGCCAAAACACATACTGAGTTACTGAAGTGATGTCCTTATTGATCCCAGTTTAATGTAATACATGTGTGCTGGCCAGGTGTCATTAAGCGTTACAGATGTCTCTGTCATGGTGCCCCTTTACTAACTGAACCCCTACAATACTCTCTGCAACCGCACATGTGACCACGCATTTGGAAAACATGTGAAATTCATGTCTTATCTAAGAAAATGGCATCTGGAATCAGAAGATGCTAAATATTAAATGACTCTGATCAAACTGGGAGCACATAAACACTTGATAGGAATGTCCCTAGTATTCACTCACTGTTTGGTTAGGTACTTGAATAGGTTAAGTAAAATGGCACGGGGAGATTAAATTAGATTAAATTAAATTAGCTTCCCACTCCAGGAACATGCAGGTCATTTTAGGGCAGCCCAGACCTTTGTCTGACTGCAAGAACTGCACCCTGGAGTTACGGCCTCATTAAAGGCTGTTTTCGGGGGATAAAAAAGTACCAACTCTGGGTAAATACTTCTGAGTGGCCCTGAAAAACTGTACTGCGGGTCTCACTGGAGAAATCAAAGTCTGAATGTTTAAACTTGGACAGGACAACAACCATCTTTCTGCCACCTCAACGTCCACATTGAGTACCAATCTTATCCATATAAAACCTCCATTGCTCTATATCCTATTTGTTAATACAGCTGGTGTTGCATCCAGTAACTATGTGTCATTGTTTTTGCACATTTGGAGTCAACATCACAGTTGCATTTGTCAGATCCTACACTGCAATGGAAACAGAAAGGCTGAAAGAGCCGCTTACAGGACCGTTACTGTGAAGTCGCACCACTTTACGCCTGCCCTGCAGTAGAAAGCTGCCTGTTGACAGTTCTCACAGGGACTGACTGATCCAGATCTCAACCAAACTGCATGCGACATCAGATACACATTGTTAAGTTAAGGCCCTCAGAGATGCTGATGCATGGCCCTCTCTCTGAGCTCCGATTCGGGATGTCTTGCAGACTTATAAATTATTTTGCCTCTGAAAAGACAGTGAAGCAGTCACCATGAATTCTTGAAAAAGGCTGTTGGAGGAACCATAAACGCAAAACCTGGGAATCACAAAACCGGTCTATTTTGTGTTACAGTCTTGTATTCTACTTCAAAACTGTCCCTGAGCGCTTCCAAACCTTGACTGGCAGACTCATTACCGCTGGACCTTTTCTCTGCTCACTCACTGGTTTTATAATTAATAAACTTCGGCATTATCCGTCACCGTGGTTTGTGAGGAGATGACAAGACTACCTTTTATTCTGTCCCTTTCTAAACAAAAACATACTGACACAAACGGAAGTGTACACACATCGTCCATCTTCTTATGTCCATCCTTCAGTCTTGACATGGCAGAGACCAAAAAAAAGCCATCATTGCAAAATGTATTCACTCAGAGGTTTTCCACTAAAGCATTTGTTGGCCTACGCAGTGTGCGCCAAACTATTGGGAGAAATCCTTCTAAAGTCTTGCTGTGTATCAGTTAATGGAATAGCAAATTACGATTTTGAATTCCCCCGATCAAATAAACATCGATCAAATGCAACATTGACGTTTAAAATGCTCTGCACATAGGACACACCCCATGTAGATAAAATCAGTTGGTTTACATTTTAGTTAATCTGACATTGGAACATCTTTAGCACTTTTTCCAAACTAACTTTTGGTTTTCAAAGCCGTCTGAAGTGCAGCAACTAATGGAGACTAGAGGCTTCTCTGTGCACAGCAGCCTAGCTGGCTTCCACTGTTGCCTGCATGTGAAAAGTCTTTTGGAACATCTGTAAATTGAAGTGTCTATCGATAAGCAAATAAGACATTTTGGGTATTTTGCCTCCAGGAAATGCTCTGAATGATTATTTTAAGTCTTACTCTGATGCGGATTTGTGCATCAGCAGGAATGTAGCATGCAACATGAAAGTGAAAGCTGTTTATTTAGATATAAAAGTGCAATAGAACTATTTTGCATCTAAAATCAGTTTAAAATTGTGATAAATTATCTCAGTGTTGATCAGAATATTTTTACAATTTATGCTATAATCATGCAGCAGCAGTCAGTTGTATGGAATATTTATGCTAAAGAAAGGATGACGCCGACTAAAAGCCGTTTCTCTGTAAGCAGTGTTTTGCAGTTGTTGCCCCTACACGAAGCAACACAAATTACATCTTTTATCATTTGAACTGGCACCACAAAGGTACAGGTCTGTATGATGACTGGAAAGCCAAATCTGAATGCCAGCCAAAGAAAAAAAACCTATCGTGGATGCTTTGACAAGTGTTGCACCATATGAGAGAGGTTCCAAATGGTTCATGCTCAGAAGTCCTCACAGTAGAAAGTGTTGTGCGTTTTTAGACATCATTTTGTATTCCCTATGCAGATGCACTCCCCTATAAAATCACTCCAATAATTCTCTTAAGCTTCCTTCAAGTTAACGTGTAAAAATTCCTGTATTTTTTCATAATGCAAAATATATTATGGAAAAAACATCACAATTGGCTGTTTCCAGTATCGTGCAACCCTGGCATTGGCCTCTCAGTAGTTCTGTAGCTTCTACCTGAATGTCTGACGTTTGGAGTTAACTCATGTCTCTGTTTGTACTGATCACTTTTTACTAGGGATAATATCGGCGGCCGATAATTATCGGTCAACATTGGCAATTATGACATATCGATAATTCTGACAAAAAAATCAGAAGATAAAATAAACCAATCATAATAAAGACTTGGAATCTTTGTTTTTGCCGTTGGTCTGTGTGTTGTGACTTGTGCTCATCCCTGGCTCCTCAACTCCTCCCCTCCCTGATGGTACTGTCACATGTGTGTGATGTCATAAGACTGCGCGGGCAGAGAAAAACAAGCAGCATGGTGTGGCACTCACCAGTGTGGACTTTCTTTACCATGTCAGAAGAAGACATTTCACTAGGGCTCGAATATTGGAATATCCGAATATTTGTTTGTTGTGGTGGTATTGGGATAATAATTTTGATATTTGAATAGTCCTGCGTGCTTGCCAAGCGTTGCCGAGGCTGTAGTACACCGCCGAGCGTTGCCAAGCGCTCCCGAGCACTCCCAAGCATCACCAAGGCTCTAGTACACTGCCGAGGCTCTAGAACACCACTGTGGTTGACCTGCCAACTCTTGTGTCACGCTCTGGTGTCAACCCCACCCCCCACCCCCCACCTCGGCTGACACCGCGACACAAACCCAATCGGTTGACATTATCGGTTATCGGCTGCAAGAAGTATAAAATTATCGGTATCGGTTGAAATTGGCATTATCGTGCATCCCTACTTTTTCACCATTTTATAGCGATGGCCAACAAACGCCCCTCCCCTCATCTTTGAAAATCCCTAAAACTGATAACTTTTTGATAAAAGAACCCCCGCTACTTTGGCGGAAACGTTTAAAGCGGCAGAATGTGTGTGTGCACCAGTGTGTGTTTGTGTGCTGATTTGTCTCTTAGCAGTGAGCCGTCAATCCCAGCTGTGCCTTCTGGCTTGATGAGAACATCAAGAGGCCTTTCTGACTCACGGCTCAACGTGTGTGTTTATGTGCATCTGTGTATGTTTCTGGTCTGTCTGTCTGCTGTCACTTTCTTCTGAGAGGATGATGCTTCGTACAGATTTCAGATGCATTTTTTGTCAGTCAGTACTTTACCCATCCTTTAGAAGGAGCCTCTTAATGACTGATCATGTAGTCAAGCTGCGTCGTTTAAACCATTTATTTGATCTTTATCAGTCTTTGGCATTAAGACAACATTTATTACACAGCTACTGTTCACACTAGTCCATGATGATGATAAATGACAAAAAAGCATTGCCTTCCAGCACATTATGAATCTCAATAGAAGGCACAGAGCATTCTCATAATACAGACATCGGCCTCTTTATGTATAACTAAGTGTTGGTACATTAAAGTGATCAGATTGGGAGAAACAATTACTCAGTTTATCCCATGTAGGATGAACAAACAGGAAGCAGATGGACTCCAAAACCTCAGGATGAGCCTTTAGGATACCAAGTGTGTATACTTGACACATTAGCAAACAACAGCCGATAAGAATCTGACAGAAACAGAGCGACCACTACTAACTGGTAACAAAAATGTAGTATACAATAGAATATTTCAAATGTGATCTACAACAAGTATATACTAACCTGCTTGTTAGCTCACACGTAACTAAGCAATCATTTATTGATAGCTTCTTTTCTGCTTAACACTCATAGTTTAAGCTTAAAGGTTCTCAAGTAAAAAAAAAAAAAAAAAGCAATTCAAATACACTTTACTCCAATGAGGACACAGTAACAAGTCAGTTTCATGAGACTCACCATTAATAATGTCATCAAGGTTTTGGAAAAACTTTAACAGAAGCTGAAGTTTAGATTGTTGCTTCCAGCTGTTTAGGAGTCTTTCCTCCATGTTAAACACCTGTGGCATCAGACAGCAGCAGGAGCCATATGAGCTTAACATCAATAATTACCTGTAATTATTATATAATCCTGACATGGAGATCGGATCAATCATTATCTCACGGTAAATCACACTTGCAGTACTTTTCTTCACCTCAGCTACAGTCAAATCAGTCTTCACCTCCATCACAGCTGAATATTAATTTAGTGTTAGTCTGATGCATTCGCTAAAATCTAAATATTTCAGTCATATTAAGTTTTTCTGTTAGTGAGCAGCAGCAGGGTACTTGCATTCACATCACTGTGCGTATGCATACATTATGACCTCTCTAATCATTAAAGTAACTGCATAAATATGGCTGCAGGTGGCCCAGTAAGAATAAAAACGCATCCTTTGATAGCATACGTTGCTGTAGTTAAATTCTCATCACACATGGATAGAATTTTCAATGTTGAAATAATAAATTTACTATGGATGTGTCATCTATACCCATCAGCCACAACATTATGACCACTGACAGGTGAAGTGAATAACATTGATCATATTGGTACTATGTGGTGTTCTGCTGGAAAACCTTGGATTTTAACATCCATGTTGATCAGACTTAGACACCCAAATAAACATTGTCCCACAACAAACACACTCCCTCATGCAAATGGAAATCCCAAATGTTACTGACCTACCACTGCAGGAAAATGCACCCCACCACATGGAAACAACACCAACCAATCGGGAACATGTTGAGGAACATGACAATGGTCCAACATGTTGATCTGACCTCCAAACTTCCTACACCCCATTGTGATCAAGCATCAACAGGATGCAGTGGAACAAGTTTGATTGACAGAGGCCCCACTGCACAAGCCAGAGTACCCAAAGGATCCAGTGCCAACGTCCTGGTTCCAGACCCCATAGGACACCCTGAGAGGTCCTCTTGTCCATGCCCAATGGTTCAGAGCATTTTTGACCAACACAATATTAGGCAGGTGGTCATAGTGTTATGCCTGATCGGTGCATGCTGCTGTAGTTAAATTCTCATCACACATGGACAGAATTTTCAAAGCTGAAATCATAAATTTACTATGAATGTCTCACTTTTAGATGAACTTTGTCCCACTTAAACACCCAGCAGCATCTCATCTCCGTAAATTAACCCCAAAATATGAAACCAAACCATTTGTTAACCCTCATATTGACTGTAGAGCATCTTTCACGTACAGTCTAAGATACTGACATAGTTTTCAACAAGTCTCTATGCTACAGCAGCATGATAAAATCCCTTTTGGAATACCACCCCAAGATTTTCAGTGACCCATCTGACCACTCGTGTGAAAAATTTCTGTAGGCGGCACCTATTTCTGCCCTTGTCTCTTTCAGATAACAGTAATGGCACACCAAAATGCTAAGGGTGCTTGTCAGTTTAATCACAAATGTAAAGAAATGTAATCTGTCACGACCGGTGTGAAGAAGTAAATCCCATCGCTGTAATATTAATCTCTCTCAGCTGCTACGACAAACATTAATAAGAACTACTCCACTCCTCCTGGGCCGATGGGCAAATGTTAAGTTATATCTTTAATTCCTGCCGTCCCTTTGGCGCGCTAAACTTTCTTCACCAGTCACTTCTCATCTAGCCTAGTGTGTATATATAATGTACAAATGGTTTTATGCGAGCTCGTGGGCCGGGAGCTTGATTTATACGAACCGGTATTGTTTTGGTTTTCGTCGGTCCGCCGGCAAAATGAGCTGGGAGAGTGTCTCAAGGCAGAGTGGGATGTTAATTCAGGAAGCCATCTGATTCGGCGTTAATGTAAAAAAAAAATATTGCTTAATGCAGCTTTAATGATGTTGGCTGCCACAATAAGAGACTCCATTTTTCACTTTTGTCCTGAGCCGAACAAGCTGTTGAGCCACCGCATTAATTTCGAGCGCCTCTTCCCCCCGTCTCCGCTCTGTATGTCTTTTATATTGCCGCCGTCTCTTCTCTGCAAACATAACGGCCCTTGAGAAAGGCTTGCTGCTCATCCGAAGACACTAAATTTTTCCTCTGCAACCTTATCAATTAAAAAAAAGAGGAAAATAATGTACACCGCCCCGCAGTTATTTGCTGTTTTGTAATTCCACGCCATTTATCAATACAAGCCTCTCGCAGTGTGCATTTACATAAACCTGTAACGGCACTGCTTTATCATTTAATTGGTCCCCGGCGAGAGAGACACCTTAACATGCAAATAATACACAAACTGTGAATTAAAAGCAGAGTACACAGGCAGGGAAGTGATTGAATTCACAAGTGGCTGACAACTTGTGGTGCTCCTGCTTCAAGAGTTTTCAATTTCCTCTAGGTCAGCGAGAAGTCCAGGCATGAGAGGAGAAGTGCAGTATTTTTTTTTTTCTCTCTGCTGTTGATCATTTTTATTGATCTTTCACAGCCAGGGACAACTCAACACCTGGCAACACAGCTGAGGAACAGTCATAAAGAAAGGGAGCAGCTAACGGGTCATTTAAGTGGAGGTTTCAAACGCTAGCTTAAACAGGTGGCATTTCTAAATTACATATATTTACCATTACATTACCATGACTCAGAACTATTAAATATGATCCGATATTTGAGGGGGGGAATACAAATAATGGAAGTTTTAAGCTGCAATGTATCACAACAGTACACATAGTTAATTAATATTAGTATGAGGATTGATCAGAAAGTTCCAGGACTGTTTTGTAGTGCGCATATCTAGGTAATGTGTGCAACATTTGTAAGCGGTACCTGCGTTAGATGTGTTTTTGTGACCACTTGTAGATGCATATTTGCAATTTCTTCATGGACTTCATACTGGAGAACAAAGCAAACATTGCATTTTAGGTCAGGGAGAAGCCAGGATGATCCAACCTTTACGCAAAGGATCATCACTGGTGACTGGAGGCGGGTGTGTGGCTACCATCAAGAGAAGAAATAACAGTTTTCACAGTAAAAAAAAAAAGCTGCAGCTTCCAAAATGAATTGATCTCCCAACGTTGGACTTTCTGAGGGAAAACATTTGGCAAAAAAAGACGTAAACTACGGTGCAATGGCATGTGGTTCCTTTGTGCCTGGGTGCACTTGATTTCATATGGGTTTATTGGCCGCTCTTCCACCCTATTTGCCAGATTTAGCTCCTTGTAGCTCCTTCGTCTTCTTCAAAATGAAGTTCAAGTTGACCGTTTTGACACAGTTTTGGAGATTTAGCGCTCATTGCATGTGTTTCTTGACATATTGCGACCCAAACTTCATGCAGACAGCCATCACCGGTGGCCAGAGGTGGGTTTGCGGCTACCATCAAGAGAAGAAATAACAGTTTTCACAGTTAAAAAAAAAGCTGCACCTTCCAAAATGAATTGATCTCCCAACGTTGGACTTTCTGAGGGAAAACATTTGGCAAAAAAAGACGTAAACTACGGTGCAATGGCATGTGGTTCCTTTGTGCCTTGGTGCCATTGATTCCATATGGGTCTATTGGCCGCTCTTCCACCCTATATGCCAGATTTAGCTCCTTGTAGCTCCTTCGTCGTCTTCAGGTTGAACGTTTTGACAAAATTTTGGAGATTTAGCGCTCGTTGCACGTGTTTCTTGACATGTTGCGACCCAAACTTCATGCAGGCAGCCATCACCGGTGGCCAGAGGTGGGTTTACGGCTACCATCAAGAGAAGAAACGGCAGTTTTAACAGTGGAAGATCTACAGTTTCTAAAATCAGATCCGATTCAACACATTTGTCTGCCAGAATTGGACTGTCAAGGCTGATTTTTATTGTAACGCCCTGAGGTGTCTGAGGGAGGATATTCTGCAGAAAAGGTCTTAACTGGGTTGCAATGGCATGCCGGTACTCTTTGCCTGGGTGCACATTATTACATGCAGGGTTTTTGGCCACAACAACAGTCACTCCTCACCCACCCGACTCACAAGATTTGACTTTTAGTAGTAGCTTTTTATGCCACAAAATGAATTCAAGTTGAAGGGTTGCCATTTTTACACAACTTAAGAGACTTGGTTTGGTTTTGGTTTGCTTATATATTTGCATAACAGGGCTTCCAGGGAGCATTACAAGAGTTACAGGAGCACTGGGAGCTGCACAAGAACACTGCTTCACCTAGAATGGTGCCCAAATGTAAATAAAGTTCAGTTTTTGGTTTGAATCGGCACAGTCTCTGAACTTTTTGATCAATCTTTGTAAAGGTGCTATGTAACAACCTGGTATAGCACAGAGAATAAACCTCCCAATACTCTGCTTAGTCCCGAAAACTATTAAAAAAGACATTTATGAAGGTGTTTTTGCTCCATGATCCCTGCAGGTCAGAAGTCGGCTTCAGGTCATCGTCACCTTTTTGTAACATGCTTCCCCTGCTCTGTCTCTAATAACCGTATCTCTGCTACGTGTGTCCCGCCACTCTCTATCCCTGAAATGACAGTGACTGGTCGGGTTGAGGTTGGATGACTTTGTTGTTTACTCTCCAGGGAGAAGTCCATTTATCATACTGAGAGGAGGAGGAGGAGGAGGAGGTGGAGGAGTGGGAGCAGTCTGATGACATGAGCTGCTGCACAAAGAGGGAACTGCTGTATGTGTTTATACTCTGTAGGCTGGATGTCCCCAACACATGCTTGTTTCTGGATTATATCAGTAATAATTGCAAATATAGCAGAGACTAACCATGTTATAGGAGGATACAAAATCAAGTCAAACAGAGGACAAGATATGGATTGATAAAACGGTGGACTCTTTAAGGCTACGTTAGGCCTTAGGAATTTGTGGGCCTTCTTTAGGCTGCATATGTACTTGTTACAACTTGTTTTGGGGGAAGAAAAGTAACTACTTGAGTAGGTATTTCTGAACAGGCTTGAAAAACTTCTCTGCAGGTCTGAACTCGGAAAGGACAACACATGCCTTTTCGACATCATCGCTGAGTTTCAGACTTCTCCTCTCAAACGTCGCCATCAACAACTTAAAATTCACCATTTAATTAACATAACAAACCTCCATTGCTCTATTTCCGACATGCTAATTAAGCTGGAGATGCGTCCTGTAGCTACAATTTGTGTAAGTTACGGTGCATTTGGACGTATTGTTGTGGTCATAGATGTTGGTTCTTGGACACTTTGATCCAAACAATATTATCATTATCATTGTAAAATTATTCCTCAATACTATATTATTTTCTACATCTTGTGTAGCATTTCATGTGCAATATGTAATGTGCAATATAGCTCATATATTTCAGTGATGCGTCGTACTCATCTTATTGCTTTTTACTTTTTTCTGCACTGCATTTCTTATGTTATTTGTTTTTTCTAAGCAATATCTGGATTATCCTTCAGGATAAATAAAGGTTTATCTTAACTTCTTGCACTGCAATGGATACAGAAGTGGCAGGTTATGGGTCTGTCCCTCTAGACATTCATTCCACCTCACACCTGCTACGATGTCCTGTAGTGTGAAACTGCGACAGTATTACATCCAAACCTTCATTGTTTAATTGTTTTCCTACCACTTGGGGCAGTACAACAAGGTGGGATCACAACACTGGCTTATTATCACCTTACCAAGTTGGAATCTCAAAATTATTAGCATGCAGGAGTTTTTTTTTTTACACATCCACGAGTAGCATTTATTACTTTTAGCTCTGTTTCAGTCTTTAGGTAAGTCCTCCTCTGTGCTCAGCTGTTAGATCGGTAGTTATCGAACTTTTTCTGACATGCCAACCCATCCCCCAGCTTTGGTCAATTCCAAACAACAACAGAACACACAATACTAAAAAAACTAACAGAAAAGAACTAGAAAAGAAGGATTTAAATTGAATTTCAGTGAAATAAAAGTCTGTACAATAGCATTAGCAACATAGTGTTTGAGTTAATATGATTTATCAAAGGATTAGATTAGGTTAGGTTTCACTTCCTGGCCCTCTCATTCCTGCAGTAGCACCACCTTGAGACCCACTGAACTGCCTGTTGAATGCAGCAGTGAAACTTAAACCAGCTTTGGAAAGTTATGTGCCTTGAAATAAAGAAAAAACACGAGCTGAAGGGCGCTAAAAGTCATCGTAGCACAGTGGGGTGAGGTGGTAATTCCCTGTAGTTTCACCACTACGAGGAGTCGCGTTCAGCATTACGTATAATTTGATCCATTGGTAATCTAAAACTATCGATTGGGGCTGCTTTTATTGAACATTTAGTTCCCTTAAAGGACTCACTTTGTGTTAAAGATGTGTTCAGGTAAGACAAAACTTTAGGAAAACCAAAGGAAATTCTTGTCTAAGATGTTGCTCAGAGGAAACGCAATGACATAACATAGGAACAAATACTAAAAGAAATTGTGTAAGCTAAAATAAGACTAGAATAGAAAAGCAAAAAGTAATGCTGGAAATGATGCTAAAGTAATGAGTAATAACACACATGAAACTGAAATATTGCACCTGAAAAATTAACTATTGCACATTACCTCGACGATTTTGTACATGAAACTGAAATACTACACATGTAATCAAAATATTGCATTATAATGAAACTAATATTGCACAAACCACTGGAAAAGAAGTAATAATTCAAATCATATTGATATTATTGTGCAGATCTAAGTGTCCGATGATTTAGCTTCCAAGTAGTTTGATGGTAGAAAAGACTTTCTGTGTCTGAAAGTGCTTCTGAATCACATATTTCAGGAAAATTACAGTTTAAACGTGGATGTGAGATGCATTCATAATCCAGGAACACTTGGATGAAGCATTAACCCCGAGGTTAAAGTCAGAAGAGCTAGCACGGTTAGCCACCGCAGCGCTAAAAAGAGGCCAACCCGCCTCGGGGCATCCTCTGCTGTTCCTGCTGCAGAGTGGACAACCCTGGGTTAAGGGCACGCGAGGAGCGATTTATGGCGGTAAAGGTTTAACGCCGCCTTTGATTACCTGTGCGGACAAGGACGTGCTGACTTGGTTGTTTGGCGCTCTGACTGATCGGCCCCCGCGGACGGATGGGCCCGGCGACTGGCCCTCGGCGTGCACGGGGCAGCGAGCAGAGGAAGTCCTCATAAAGAGCGAGGGGGATGTTCAATCTTCCAGCTCCCCAGACAACCACAACCTGCCTTCTGCTGAGCCTCGTCTTTCTCTTTTTGCTCCTCTTTAAGCTTCTCTCTTCCTAATTGTGTCTCTATAACTTCCTCCCCCCGTCCCCTCCTCATATCTCCTTTTTATTTCCCCCCACTTCCCGTCTGCACCACTGTCCTTCTTCTTCTTTCCTCCCTACAGCGGCTTTCGCGAAATGTGTGAAATGAGACAGCAGAGATTGGCGAGCGGTATTAGACTTAGAGACCCTGGAAGGAGGTTGTAAAAATGAGTCCTCCGTGGGGAAATACCCACAGCTGTATTAAGATCTCCTCGTCTCCTTGTCTTTTAAACGGCTCCCATTCTCCAGCTAATTGTTTTGAAGCCGGGCCTGCAGATCCCCTGGTGAGATTCGGCACTACTCATTGAATTAGCCTGGAGTTACAGAAATATCTCTTTTATCAATCTTTGGGGGGAGAAATACGTCCCTCCATCCCCCCCTTTTTCCCCCTCCCTCAATCTGTTTCTGTATTTCTGCCTTTTCATGAAAGCATCTCATTCATTTCGCCGAGCAACAGGAAAAGAGGACAAAGATTGCGAGGATTCACATCATGTCACAAGACTTAATCCACTGAGCCACAGGGATCCCTGCTAATACCGCGCTGTCTGGATATGCTTGCTCAGAACATATTATTTCTAGAGGTGAGGACCCCAAATGGCAGATACCTTCCCTCCTTTTCAGGCAGTTTGTCATCCGCACCTAACAATTTATGAGCCGGGGGTATAGCTTACCACTGAGGCGAGGTTCTGAAGGAGACTTTGACTGAAGTTAAAGCCCGAGCACACCGCAAGCAATTTGCTGAAATGCCTCGTTTGTAGCTGCTAATCTGAGGCTTGTATGACACGCGGCAGGTGGCAGATTTGAAGTGTCACCAGCTGCTTTATTCCAACACAATAACAGGTACCATTACCGAGCACTTTGAACAGACTTTTGGAACTCGGTTTGCAAACTATTTCTGTGTTTGTTCTACAACATAACATGCCATATTAACATTCAGGGCAGGCATTGAGATGCTTTTCCTCCGTTTACTCCAGCTAAAAAGTTGCCTGCTTGCCAGAAGAAGCCTCACCTGTGACCCCGAAGTGAACCTGACCGTGTTTGCAGCTTGTATGACCCCCAACTTTAGGGGAAATAAGTTATTTATCACAGGATTTTCACGCATTACTTTCCGTCTTGCAGACAGCTGACAGGAGACAGTGGTAAAAAATACATCAGCACATAAATGATGCAACCAGCAGCTTTCTGTCAGTGAGCAAGGCAGCTATCTTGGAGAGTTGTCCAGAGTGTGATCTGTATATAAAGGATGGACGTAGCCTCTGGGTGTGAAAAGGGAAACCAGTGCAGAAGAACAGCCAGCAGGGGGCAACTCGTCTGGTTGCAAAACAAGATTGATTGTATAGAAGTCAATGAGAAATTGACCCTACTTTTTCTTTTATTTGCTAACTCGGTAAACATTTTCTTCATGAGTTTATCTACTCAATTGCTAGTTTTAAGGCTTTATAAATGCAGCAGGATTTTCATTTAATAAATTATGCTCCCATTTAGAGGAAAGTAAACAATAAAATAGGGTACGTTTTAGGCTAAGGCTACCTCGCAGTTGACAAGTTGTGCTCCAATTCTTGGTCAAATCCAATCCTCACTTATTTCTGGTTTCAAAAGATGCCAATGGCCAGATTCCAGCACCTGTTTCAGATGTGCCTCAGTGAATTAAATTACAGAACCTCATTCCCATTTACACCAGTCAGCCACAACATCATGACCACTGACAGGTGAAGTGAATAACATTGATCATTTTGGTACTATGTGGTGTTCTGATGGAAAACCTTGGATTTTGATATCCGTGATGATGAGACTTAGACACCCAAATAAACATTGTCCCACAACAAACACACTCCCTCATGCAAATGGAAATCCCAAATGTTACTGACCTACCACTGCAGGAAAATGCACCCCACCACATGGAAACAACACCAACCAATCGGGAACATGTTGAGGAACATGACAATGGTCCAACATGTTGATCTGACCTCCAAACTTCCTACACCCCATTGTGATCAAGCATCAACAGGATGCAGTGGAACAAGTTTGACTGACAGAGGCCCCACTGCACAAGCCAGAGTACCCAAAGGATCCAGTGGCAACGTCCTGGTTCCAGACCCCATAGGACACCCTGAGAGGTCCTCTTGTCCATGCCCAAAGGTTCGGACAACACAGTATTATACAGGTGGTCATAATGTTATGCTTGATCGGTGCGTGCGGACTAGTAGCAACCCCCTCTGCCTTTTAAGTAGGCACAATTTAGGTATTGCACTTGTTCACATCGTGATTTCGTTAATATTTTTGATTAAATGTTCAGTCCAAGCTGCGTCACTCCCTTTAAGATATTTGGCAAATATCTGGCTGGTCCTGACTTTATTTTTCCAGACGAAGGTCAGGAGTGTCGCGTACATGCAAGGTACTTTTCTTGTGTTTGCTAATGACGGTTGATTAACGGTTGACACTGCAGAGGAAAGATGATCGCTGCTGCTTCGCCGGGTTTTAATGACACTTCCACTTTTCTGTTTTAATGCTTAGTAAATAGCTGAATTTGCTGTCGGTGTTCTTTTAAACAAACTGTGATCTTTCATGTCTGTTTATTGTTAGGGTTTCTTTGGAAAGACTTACTAACCTGGTGATATTGGCCTAAATAGTGGAACTCCCTTAGAGGGGTCACCTCAGCTCTTTTAGTATTGAGTTACTGTATTATCAGTGGCTCTTAAGTATTCACCTTTGCATGCCTTAGTTTGAAGCGGCTATCATTATAGCATGTTTTTAGTGTGTAACTGCAGTGCATCCCAGTTCTAAAATTGTCTTTGGTTCCTTTTTGGGTGGTTTAATAATCTTTCCATTTTAAAAGATTGTCCTGTTTCAGTTGTTTATGGTTGTTTTAGGTAACTATTTATGGTCTTTTCGTACTTTTCGTCAATTGGATTTTAGGTTCCAGCCTGTGTTTTAGCTTTGTCTTTTACTTATTTTGAAATAAATTATAAGTGAGGCAGTTGAATGTCAACGTTTCTGATGGTCTCGTCTCTGTCAGGGAAAAATGCGTGGTTTTGTGAAGCCATTAAAGATGGGTGTATTCTTTGGGTGAAAGCCCAAAGGTGGCATGGTCAGGATTTTAATTACTACAACATCGAGTTGGGTAATTCAAAACACTATAATCAAATATTGTTTAACAGGGATTCCAAAGCTATGCATGCAAAACCTAAAACTTGTGAAATAATGCTCCAATGAGTGTTGTTTTTTTAAGGAAACCTGAGCCCAAGGACAGGAGACTAATTTAATTCAGCCTGACTCTTAAATTAAAATGGGAGACTTTGCCGAAGAAACTTCTTAAAACAGCCTCGCCACACTTAGCCAACAACCTTGAGTAGTGGAAGTGTGCGCAAGAAGTCAAACAAAGGTGAGGAGTCTTTACATCAGTGAGGGGAGACGGTGCCAAGAAAGCAGCAGAAATGAAGTAAATTGTTGCTTTCTGTACACGAGTCAATTGCAGCAGTGAGCCAACAACCTTGACAAGTTGGTATATTTATACCGTAAGTCAAAGTCGGTGTTTACAACGCCACTCTAAGCCAAGGGGACTTTGGAGTAAAGTGTTGCCATCCGTTTATATGTAAGTCAAATTAAGCCAAGTTAGTTTGACTGATATGGATATTACTGGGCTGGATATTACCATAGAAGCAGGTTTTTCCATATTCATGCTGATTATTTTGGTCTCTTCACACAAAGCAAGATAAAATACTGCCTGCTGAACAGTTAGGAACCAATCATGGGCTTTGATGTGAAGCCTGGCAGACAGCGAGGGTGAGAGAAGTGAGAGGGGAGGGAGAGGAAGAGCTGCGAGGGGGGAGGAGGAGGGGGGGAAACCACACAGATGAAGAGAAACGAGAAAGAAAGAGTCGGAGAAAAGTGTGCGGAACACTTGAGAAAGACCCCAGTCGCATGGAGTTAAAAGAGCGTCCGTTCTGGTCAAGATGAGATGGCTGATGGTGTGTGGACGGCATCCAGGAAGGAGGGAATTGGGAGAGTTTGCCGTCCTTTGAGAGCATCTCTTTTAATCATGGCCGGTGGGGCTGTGGGAACCAGCTTCACCGCGGAGAGGACACTGTTAATTAGACGGCATGTTACTGCACATCCCTGTAGAGTCAACACCTTGCAAGCCATGATTACACTCTGCTTCTGTCTCGCAAACACAAAGTCCCGCTTGCTTTCTCTCGGCTTCTGTCGGAGACATGAACGTGGAAATATACAAATTTCTTACACATGCAACAGTGTTGGCTTCATGCATGCACACAAAAAGCATCCATGATCTGTGCGGCAGCTGTTTTTTCTCCACAAATTTCTTTATTCCCCTTCGCTGCATCACAATACCATCCGATTTCTACACAAATAATCAAGACATGCTGACTATAATAAGTCATTTCTGCGTAGATTCTTCCACGAAACCTCCAAGAAACATCGATGCACTACAAGGCCAGAAGTATCCGGACACCTGTATGCTACATTATCCCATCCTGAGATTATTAGATATCTTATTCCAAAACCACTGGCTTTAAAATGATGCTCTGTAAGCCTCAACGGTACTAGGAAGGCTTTCTGGAAGCTGTAAGGATTTCCTCCTGTTCAGCCTCAGATCAGTGAGGTTGGCTCCCGTTGCTACGAAGTCCAAATTCATCCCAAAGGAATCCACTGAGGATGCAAGTTCTTCTGTACGGGATTGTAAAACCATTTTTTTTAATGGATCTGTCTGAGTACACAGTCAATTTAAACAGTAGTCCACTCTGTAGCCAAAAAAGCAGAATTGCATTATTGCTTAAAATGTAATTGTATGCTAGATTATTGCACGATTTTATGTGGATTAATTGAAGCAAATGCACTGTTTATGAAGACTTAAGTAACAGAGTCTTGCTTGTATCTCACAGCTAACTGGCAGGCATGCAATACTTTCCACTGTTGCCATCATACTGGTACACAACATAGTTCCCCCCAACAATGATTTTCTATACATCGGTTTTCTTCTTTAAGTCATTTATTCATAGGTTGCTTGTAAGTCGAATGAGGTGCAATCAAAAAGTTCAGTGTCTGAATATATACGAAGCAAAATCTGTACTTGTTTAAATGTGGTTGCTATCCCCTTCGAAGTACTCACTTCGTGCACCGATACACTGCTCCTAGTGCTCCTGCAGTGCTTTGAGTGGCCTCTTGAAGTCCTGTAAGATAAGCACACCAAGCATAAAGCAGATGGAAAGAGGAACAAGTAAGTCTGTATGTGTCAACATGCAGATCTATGTGCTTTAACCGATATAGCACCTGTAAGAGGTTTGATTTGATTTGATTTGATTTGATTTCTTTATTTATTTCGAACAAACAAAAGATTAAAAATAGGTGAAAACAATTACAAATAATAATAATAATAATAATAATAGAAAGCCAATTTCAATATAATACACATCTGTCTCGTTCAAAAAGGGATAGGAAGAAGCCTAGGCTTGTTAAGTCCTACCCCCATTCTTCACCATTAACAAAAGGTTGTTTTTCTTTTAATAGTAATACCGGTCCAAGCAGTTTCTGCACATTTTTTGCTCCTGTCACATTTTTACTCACTGTAGCCTCATTTTTCACTGCAATATAAAGTCCTGCACCTCTATGGAAACAGAACAACCATGACTAGAAGGAGAGGGAACTCAGAAATGTCTTTTGTGCAACATGACACAGTTATGATGCCATAAATCATGATAAAAGAAAAAAACTGAATTTCCTCAATTATGCATTTTACAGACATTGAAAGAAAACCTGGAGTCAACAGGTGTTACCAATACTAGATAAAAATGCTCACTCTACATACTATAGATATATTTTACTACTTAAATTGTTACAACCTCTACAAACTTGGCGGTTTTACCACTACTCTGCACATCAGCTCTCGAAAGATGTTTCACCATGCTGGATGTATCTTCCAACAACTTGCTCCTCTGTATACTGTTTATTGAGCCGTGTTGCATTTACTTAATCGATCAAGTGTGCTGTATTTTGCTCCCCATTTCTAATTAGACGTCTTTCTTGTCTCATATCTGCTCTGTACACAGCCTGCAGTTCAGCCGAGCCATGATTGAATTATTATTATTATTATTAATTTTGTGGCTCTAAGTATAAGCCCTTTTGGGTTTCTGTCACACTCCATCACACTTTTATTTATGCATTTTTTTTCTTATTTGTATCAATTTATGTGTTAATAAAAAATATATATATTGTGACAAGTCTGTTGGTCATAGCATGACTTCCTGGTTGCACTTGGGTGCATAAAATATTCTCTTTTTTGCTGGATCTGGTGCAAACTGTTAATTTTTGGCAACTTTTTAAATAAGATGCGGGTACAGTAAAGTGATTTTGATTAAATATCACATCTTCAGCCTTGGATGTGGTTATTTTTGCCCAGTGGAACTGCACATGTCTTGTTCCAGGACTCTTGTAAAGTTGAAAATCCTGGGTTTTTGTTGTTCGTGATGGATTTCGCGCCTTTCAAAACTTCTGGTGAGTTTTGTGTCAGAAGGTTAAAGGTTCCAGGCGTCAAAAATGGTCTTTGGCTGCCTCAGTGAAGTGCAAACACGTTGAACTTTGCCAGATTGGTATTAACTGCAAAACTTCTGGAATGTGATCGATGTAAATGTAACGCAAAATCACAAACACACAAACGGAATCAGATTATTTTTTTTAAAATCTTCTCTGTTTTAGCAAGTTAGTCTTTTTTTCTCACTTTGCATCTGTTTCTCTGTCACCTCCACCTCCTTGTGAATCCTCCTCCTCCTCCTCCTCCTCTCATGCATGAACATCCCCCCCTTCCCTCTGTGATGAAGCCATCACTGTCTGTCTGCAAGTCACTGTCTGAACGCTGCTCAGCCAAGACTAAAGGAATTACATTCATCTACTGTGGTAATTCACATCCTAATTTTTGTCTCCCCATCTCTGAAGCTCACCGTCTTCCTCCGTCTGCGTGCTTCCTTCCACTCTTTCTTTCTCTCTCTCTCTCTCTCTGTGGCAGCAGAGCAGTTTATTTATAGGGCCAATTAAATCTGGAGGAGACTCGGTGGGCTTCGGTGGGAAAACACATCTAAAAAAGCGGAGTAGTTTTACATTTTCTTAATCTTGAAGGCCTGCACGAGCTGTAAACGGCTTGTCATGTTGGGCGGATAGATTGCGTTTTGATCTCGGAGAAAGACGGGAAGGAATTAAAATGAGGCGAGGAGAGGAGAGGAGAGGGCAGGTGAGAAAGAGGAAGACAGCCTGAGTGAAGGGGAGTGAGTCTTTTCTTAATTTTGTAAAAGTCTGGACTCCCCAGAGAGCAGACAGCAGGTAAATGACATCTGCTGCAGGAGAGGAGAGGAAAGATGAGATTAACCAGAGCCAAAGAGGGAGAAAAAAAAGAGGAATGTAGAGCATACTCGCTTCTCAATGCAGCTGCTTTTACACGGTCAGGATCTCATTTTGTGTGACTCAGATCTTTGGATGATGAAATGATGTTTGTTTTGACGTTAAAGAAGAAGCGTCTCTTTTTTTCCCCCCCCTGACTCGGAGGAGTTTGACACCTGCACGGGTCAACGCCGTGCGATTCAACATTATATTCTAAGATCACAAGCGCCTCTAAATAATATACGAGGCAGGAAGTAAAAAGGAAGCTCAGCCTTTTCGGGGGGGAAATAGCACTGACTATGCCTTTGTGAACCTGAAACAGCTGTTCATGCTGAGCATTACCATACTGGCCGCATCAGCAGAAAGGAGATTTTTCTCCAGTGAGGAAGATTAACCAACCACTTGAGTGCAGGAAGTAACTAAAAATGTAGGAGAAGCGCTAAATGAAACGTAATCAGATGAAGTGATCGGAGCATTTTAAGTGTTGAAAGGCAATGAGAGTGTTTGCAAACCCCTATAAGCCCTCAGCTATTTTCAGGGTAATTTCACCAGCTTTACTTTAAAGCTCTTATCTTGGTCATTATGGAGACTGTAGCCATACATGCTATATCTTATTTTTCCCAGAACAGCCTCAGCTATTCACATTTTCCATCATTTTCTATGATAAACCTTCCAGTTTTTGGTTGTTAGCCTTTATATCAAAGAAAAACATACTTCACATCATCAAACTCCTGTTTTTACATGTGTCTGATCATAAAATGCTGGCAGTAGACGCATCTTTTTGTAGTTGTATAGAGAAGATTGTCTGGAAAACCATTAATAACCTCTAGTAAAATCAGAAAGCCAGCGTTATGAGATATTCAACAGAGAAGCGAAAGTGTACAAATGAGTGTTTAGTCAAGATATGCACTGAAAAAAGAGACACACTAGAATCAAGTTTATCCAAATTCAGTTAAAAAGTTAAATTGATGCATCGGGTTTCATTTAGATGTACTTAAATCATTTAATTTCTCATATAAGCTTTTCTGGAACCCAATTTTTTTTGGCACTTTCTTTTCAGTAGTGGAGCGGTTAAAGATTGGCACTTGTAACTTTGAGGTTGGTGGTTCAAATCCTGTCAGGGACAACAATACACTGGCGGTGTTTACAGTGTAATATTACAGATTTTAGGGCAGTGGCCTAGTTGTTTGTGAAGTGGACTTGTAACCGGTGGGTCGTCGGTTCAAGCCCCCGCACTGGCAAGAGGTTGAGGTGGGAGAGTGAGAGCGACCAGGTACCCTGTGTCTGCAGTGTGCAGTTCGGGGCGGGAGCTCAACGCTCAACGTCGGCATGCTATTGGCTGAATCCAACAGTTCGGGGCGGGAGCTCAACGCTCAACGTCGGCATGCTATTGGCTGAATCTGACATTTGATCCTCCGGGGACGTTGCCTGCATGTACAAATGAGCGCCGTCTTATTCTCCTAGCATAGTCACAAACCTGTATTTGGTTCCACTCTGAATTGCATTGGATAAGCATGATCCTGAAGGGTTAGGGTGAGGGTGAAGGTTAGATTGTCACCAAACTGTTACAAAATGAAGTAAAGTTGAACATTGAGCTCCCGCCCCGAACTGCACACTGCAATCACAGGCTTCTAAGAGCGACCGCTTGTCCCAGTCACCACCACTGTCGGCCTTTGAGCAAGGCCCTAAACCCCTGACTGCTCCCTGGGCGCTGCACCGTGGCAGCCCACTGCTCCTAGTATGTATAGTTAAGCTTAACTATGAATCGGATGGGTCAAATGCAGAGAAGGAATTTCCCCAAGGGGACCAATAAAAGGTTAGATTAGAAAAAATTCCACTTGAAGTTTCCAATTTTAACAGCTAATATGTTTGCTTTACCCAATTATAAAACATGACTTTAAGTTGCAGTCCTACCAAAAATATATCATTTAAATATTTAGCCAAAAATAGTTTTCACGTGATCCTGTAAAGAAAAAAAAAAAAAAAAATCTGCATCAACTGTCACATGACAAAAAAAATCAGGTGGTTTTTAGGTTGAACTGCAGGCAGTGTTCACACAAAGCAGAGAAAAATATGGAAACAAAGACAAAGAGAAGAAAATAAAATGCATGATCAGTGAAATAAGTGCAGCGTTGTCCTAATATACAGAGGAGCAAGTTGTCAGCAAGTTGTTGTATGACACAGTCAGCATGGTTTTCTACAGCTGACGTGAACAGCAGCATAAACAACACCTAGTTTATAAGGACTGAAATAGGTTTAGTATGTAGCGCCACTTTTTTTGGTTTTTTTGCAGTACTAGTAACACCTGTGAGCACAGGTTGATTTAATTTTTATTTTTAATTTTTGCAAAATAATCAAAGACATTGAACTTTAGTTTTGTCTTTTTTATGGTTTATGGCATTATAACTGTTTCACACTGCACAAAAGACATGCTTGTGCTGTTTCTGTAGAGGCGCAGGACTTAATAAAGCTTTAAAAACGTGCAAAGAAATGCCTAGAAACTACTTGGGGTTTTGAATTGCCAGTAAAGTCTCTGGTAATTTGAAAAAACTGTCATCGTAAAATGGTATTCTGCTCATGTTCGGTTGTATTTGTTGAGATTTTGAGACACCCACCTTGTTGTTTGCAGCGCTCAAGGCTCAAAGCCGAACAGCAACTTGTCTGACTAGAAACAGTTTCCTGATTAGCAGGACAGCCACAAAGAAGTAGTCCCCCTACAAATTCAATTAGTCCTCAGGTTGTGCTTGCACAGACTAAAACTCTGAGAGCAGGTGGCGAGGCCGACGCTGCTACATGACATCGGTGCATCGAGGCTGTGTAGGGACGGAGCCGGAGAGAAGCTCTTGGCCCTGGAAGCCAACAGCAGCCCCAGAGCCAGACCCTGACAACATGACGGATGCTAGCTGGCAGCTGGCTACACACTCCTACTGTTAGAGAGACATAAAGATAGAAAGAGACAGCGGGGAGAGATGAATGATTCGGGTCGGCGTCGGAACAGGATTGATTTGGACCCGAACCAAAACCACTGATGGCTTATTGAGACAGAGAGACGGATGGAGCGACGGAGAAAAGGATGACTAATAGATTTTAGATACAGGATGTCAAGCTGTCAGTTGGCTTCTGTTGGGCCGAAGGAGGTCATCGAAAGGGGGGGGTTGGACGCATAGCATGACACACTTCTACAGCCTTGGCCGCCGCTCAGATCTGGACCGGATGCTTGGTTAAGCGCCGCAATATTCTGCATAATTAATTAGCTATTATGACGAACCGGGAGATGCATTTTGCATCTTGTGCACAAACGCCCCAAACTCGTGGCGCTGCAAGAACATGCTAGGTGCCTCATCCCCGTCGCTCCACAGAGCATCCCAGCTTTTGTCTCTCCATTGTCTATTCTGCATTGTTCTCCATCGCGGCCAAATGCCCAGGGCCAGCGAACACAACGCCGGACACAATGGACGGACACAGAGAGGAGCCGGGTCTTGGCAGAAACAGCGGCGTCGCACACATGCATGCGTGCACGCGAGGGCCGCGCACACTTTCACGGGCACGAACACACACACTCGCAGCTGCTCAAAGGCACAAAGCTGGCATAACAATGGCAGGCAGAGAGGGCCAGACTCGTATACAAGCCCCTATAGGGTTGGAGGGGATGCACACACTCTCGCACGCATTTCACACAAAGACAAAAAAAAAAAAAGGCAGAGAGGGACAGTCAGAGGATCACAATATAAAAGACAGACACAAGAGAGTGCATGACAAAAATGATGTTGATGTGTGGGGGAAAAAGAGATATGAGCCCCGTCGAGGGAGAGTCTGCTGGGACGGTGTTCTTCCTGTATTTTGACTACTGAAAAAACAGCGGTGTCAAGTGAATTATATGTTAAAAGAAGAGAAAAGTTGTACTCTCGCGGGACGTGTCTGACCGTCCTGTCTGATGGGAAGTTAAGAAGTTGAGCAAAGACATTTCTTAGCAGTTCCTGACGTGTCGGGGCAGCGAGTGGATGGGATTTTTTTCAGGGGTGGGGGGAGTTTTGCAGCAAAATCAACAGTGGCAGCGAGGAGGCATCACAGTTGTGCTTACAGACTAGAAGAGACACCATGAGAGAGTATAGATGAGCATCTCCACCTTCAAAACTGCAGTGTACTGATGACAACGTGCATTGGAGTTCATACGTAACAAAACCAATCCTGTCATCTTGCAGCTTGCAACTGTCTGCATCGTTTTTCTTCTTCAGAATCGGTTCCTGGTTGGAGTACTCAGTCTAAACTTTTGGTTCCACGTCTTTATTCACTTGTAGCTTCACCTGCTCCTCTCATGCAACACTTGAAAACAGAAAAGCAAACAAAACAGTGCTAAAAGTGGCAGCATCCAGACACTTTGCTCGGAACACAGAGCCATTAAGCTGCAAGACTAAGTTGAATCCTCCTGCGGCTGCTTCAAAATAAAAGCCTTTTGTTGTGGCGAGGGTTAATTGTGATGCAGCTTCAGTTTTTGTTTGCAGATCAGACAGTAACAATTCCAGTATTAAGTTTTTACCCTGTTGACATGTCAAAATGGTGTTTTCATAGAGACATCATGAGAGAAATAAGCAGTCGACACCATAGCCAAACGTTTCCACCTTGAAACTGCAGTTTACCAATGATAGTTTCAAAACATGCATTCAGACTTCCAGGATTTCTTACACAACAAAACAACTTTCATCTTGCAGGTTGGAACCGTCTGCATCATTATTCTTCTTTAAAATTGGTTTCCACTTCAAATATTCAATCTAAACTATTTAACTACTGCTAAAAAAGACGGTTCTCTTCAACAAAAAGTCATTAACCTGCATGACTACTCCTGCAGCTGCTTCAAAATAAAAGCCTTTTATTGTGGCGAGGGTTAACTGGGATGCAACTTCAGCTTTTGTTTACTATAAAGTTTAACATAGTTTGTTCCAGACCAGACAGACGTATTTTACCCTTCTGACTTGCACATATGGTGTTTTTTTATAGAGACATCATGAGAGAAATAAGCAGTCGAAACTATTGCTGAGCATTTCCACCTTAAAACTGTAGTCTACCGATGAAAACATGAATTCAGACTTCCAGGGTTTCATAAGTCATAAAAATAATCCCGTGACTCGTATCATTATTCTTCTTTAAAATCAGTTTCTGGTTCGTATGACTGAATCCCAACTTGCCAGTGTGTAGCTCTGAGTACTTTTACAGTGTCTGAGCTGAGTAGTAGGTGAGCTGGTGTGCTGAGCTGCAGTGAGTGGATTACTGGAACTCTTTCCTCTCTGGTATCAAGTAAAGCTTCTGAGTCAGTGTCTTCTTTTAAATCACTTCTTAAAACCCATTTTTGTGGGCTTGTTTCGATGTGCTGTCGTCTGTTTTTATCAGAATATTTTTTAATTTTATTCTCTTTTACCCCTTTATTTATTTATTTATTTATTTACATATGTATTTACTATTGCTACTACTGTTATTGTTAGCCTTTTCTTTATACTTTTACCTTCCATTTTCTTTTATTCCACTTCCTCTTTTCCCTACGGAGCCCCTAAAGGGACATGGGCAGAAAAAAATTAAAATGTAAATTTCTTGTGCACACGTGAACGTCCGGCATCAATAACTTATTAGTGATATGTTGTCAAAACATAATCGATGCCTCTTTCCCATTTGTTGTAAGGTAAACAATGTGCTACAAGCCCAGCTTTATCAAAAGCAGCTGTCTTTCAGGCTGCACAAATAACACTGGTGTCCACGTGCAGCCGGCTGTGCGACGAGTGCACGGGGACCGTCTGCAAATTGCAATTTTGCAGATGGTGTGATTTTTATGTATACATGTATCAAATCAAGTGTTGTGGTCTCATCAACAGGAGCCAGTCGATGGTTGCAGTGATTCTGGTGACACTACAGTGTACAAGAGTGATGTTACTGAATATTTGTGTGGTGTCTCTCTCCACTGTTGCAGCGGTTTTGCAATTTGCAGACGTCCCTGTGCGCTTGCCGTACAGCCGTCTGCATAGACACCAATGTCATTTCTGCAACCTGAAAGACAGCTACTGTTGATAAAGCTGGGCTTGTAGCACATTGTCTACCTGACAACGACGGGAAAGAGGCATCGTTTATGTTATGACAACGTATTGCTAATGAGTTATTGATGCCGGAAGTTCGAATCTGTGAATATCTTTCTTGTATTATCATTTTCAGACAAGCATGCCAAGATGAACTGATGGTCTATTGTGCGCGTCTGCAGTGTACAAACAGGGAATTATCTCGTGAGCACCAGAAACTTTCTTGTGCGCACCAGAAACTTACATTTTAATTTTTTTTTGCCCATGTCCCTTTAGGGGCTCTGTATTTCCTTCACTTGGATCTGGAATTTTGTCTCCTTTTATTTTGTCCGGTGTTGTTGTATTGATTTATTTTGAAAATCTTTCACCATATTTAACTCTCTGTTTTCCAATTTGCCTCTCTGCTCTTTCTCCTTCCGTTTGGACTGACCAGCTTCTGTTGTGTTTTTTTTTTAAATCTCTATTGTCCCGTCTGTAAACTCTGTTTTTTAAAGGTGCTATATAAATAAGTTATTATTCTAGAGGAAGCAACAGTGTAGAGTCACATCTAAGCCACTTTAAGGTAGTCAGGGTTTATTTTAATGGAGGTATAACTTGTGAATATGAGTTTTTAGGGGTTAAATCAACAATCGGAGAAGGAAATATGTCTCTTTCGCATCCTGAACAGTTAATCAGAGCATTGTTAAGATCTCAATATGGTCAGGTGCAATATTCAAATTGCCCAAGCTGCAGTTTTCTGATAAACAAAAAATGTGTCACAACATACAAATGAAGCACACAGATGCTTCTGAATCAAGCTCTCCAGATGTGATCAGACCTGCTTGTTTGCCACAGTTTTACACCCCGGTTGTGTTCGTGCAGCTGCTGCACACTTCACAGTCAAAACGCATTTTAGACGAGAACAAAACAGCTACACGGATCCGCCTCCACCTCGCGGAGAGACGAGCCAGATTGTTGACCGACATGAGCAAATGCGAAAGGTCAGCGCGTGAGCAACGCCGGCTGCAGCGGCCTCGGCAGGTAATCTCGCTGCGCACGATGACTTCTGTCACCACAGCTGGCACGCACAAACACGCGCCGCTCGCTTTGACTGCTTGGCATCATTCAAGGTGGCACCAGCCCCGAGTTTTATTTTTTAAATTATTAACCGCGAGGAGATGCGGGCAGACATGCATCGTGCTGCGAGGTCGTGCCCGTCCTGGGAGGCTGATAATGGCGCCCTGAGATGTTGATTTCAACGCAACAATACAAGATATATCACTTAGTCGTCTTTTTACCCCCCTCCTGCTTTACGGATTCCATCAGTGTCACTGCACACGACCCAACAGTTATTGAATAATTAACGCATGCAGGGTTGAACTGAGCCGTGTGTTTGTACGACATGCGAGCGTGTTTGTTTGTGTGCGACGGAGGGCGGGTGCACATGTGTAATCAGGTGTGTGCTCATCAGGCAGAGTGGCGGCGTTAAAATACAAGCACTGGAGATGTGCTGTAGGATGCAATAAATGGGGGGGGGGGTTATGTGGATTTTTTCATCTGGTTGGCGCTGTCACAGTTGCTTATGTCAGGCCACATTTCCATTAATTCAACTGAGAACGCATAGAAAAGTACATTAGCTGAGCGGTTTGATTGATGTGATTCATCATTAACGTCCCCAACACAATGTTTTGCTGCCTTTTTTTTCGCTTATTTGTTCCATTTCCGGCCAGAACAAACCCATTTAATTGACTATAAATCAAAATTTGACATGGATTTAAAGAACTGTAGGCTCAACCGTAGACTGAAGCAGTGTTTTCCAGTCCAACCTGTTGGTTCCACCCTTTTTATTTATCCACTTGTTGCTGCATCTTTTCAACCGCTCCTCTCATGCAATACTTTAAAACAGATGATCCAGCAAAAAAGTGCAACTACTACGTCAGCATCTAGACAAATTTCTTGGCACAAAGAGTCATTAACCTGCATGACTAAGTCGACACCTCCTGCAGCTGCTTCACAATAAAAGCCTTGTAATGGGATGAAAGTTAATTATGATGCAATTTTTTGTTTACTGTGAAGCTTGATATGAAGTTAGATGCAGATCAGACACACTCCTTCCAGTAAAATCAAGTTTTTTTTACCCTGTCGACATGTCATATGGTGCTTTTTAAACGGATACATACAAGAAGAGACGTCATGAGAGGACACAGATGAGCAATTCCACCTTTAAACTCCATGTAGCTGATGATAGAAACACATATACGGACTTCCAGGGCTTTTTATATGTTACCAAACCAGTTCTGTGACTTTCTGCATTTGTCATTGTGTATTGTGGAGTAGTTTTACAGTGTTTGAGCTGAGTAGCAGGTGAGCTGGTGTGCTGAGCTGCAGTGAGTGGTGGAGGAATCGTAGATCTGTATGGTCCTTTTAATGTAGTAAGGGGTTATTTTCATGGAGGGAAGCTTATACATATGGAACTTGGATGCGCAGAGATGAGTTTTTAGGGGGTTTTAATCAACAAGCGAAGAGAAATTAGTGAAGAAAAATAAATCCACCATAACTTAAAAACAGCATTTTTGTGCTTTGTGGGTTATCTCAATATACCTGTTGGAAGAGGGAAACATCTAAAATATGCAGGATAGTGGCCCTCGAGGATCAGGATTGCCCACACCTGCTGTAAGGGCTGCATGGTGACTTGCTTGTTAGCACTGTCGCCTCACAGCTAGAAGATCCCCGGTTCACGTCGCCTGGGATAGGCTCCAGGTCCGCCGCGACCCTACAGAGGATTAAGCAGTGTACAGATAATGGATGGATGGATGGATGTATGGGTTATCTCTGTCTAATATTCAATAAATATTAATATTAGTTTGATGATCTGGAACATTTAAATGTGAGAAATAAGCAGAACTGCATTTCTGTAGGGGGGCAAATACCTTGTCACGACACTGTATGTGGTCCAGACATGAGCAAACTTGTTTGATAGAGCCAGCAACAATAAATTGCGTAATTAGTCTTACATTTTTTTCAATGAATTAAAAAATCTGAATTCCTACTAAAACCTGAACCCGTATTGCAATGTCTGTCAAAATAACCACAGTATGATTATTAGTTTTTGGGAAGTTTTTTTGCATTTCTTTGGTATTGCTTGAATGACCTTACGTGCAAGTCACTTACATATCAGTACAGCTTGAGAACGGCGTAGAACAACCATACGATGAGGTTTAGACGCTCAACAAAAATCTTGGAGCGGGCAGTCAAAGCAAACTGTGAAGATTAGGGATTTCCTGCACGTTTTAAACAAGACAGATGACGAAGCCTCTTGGATGAGAGGTGAAACGTCTTCGAGAAATTCAAGCAAGTCCAGATGCTACAACTGAAACCACAAGTTTAAGTAAGGTACTATTGAAATGTATGTAATGTGGACTTCCTGCCTTAGATTGGCTCATTTTTATGATTGCAACTGCAATTTTGCTACGTCATTACAAACAGGTTTGCATCTTTATAATAATGCTACACAGAAAAAGTAAAGCGTTTTTTCCTGCGGGGTGGGAGAAGACATAACCGCTGAATTTTATCTTGTGCAGACGTGAATGGTTTGAATGTTTGCGAGAGCTGACGCTTCTGACTTTGCTGCAGGCGTTCGAAAGATAAACTTTGGTTCCCGGGATTTTCCGCTATCCAGAAGGATGCTGTCAACAACTGGAGCTAAAATGAAGATTAAAGCAGGTTTTTACAACACAAAAGCAACCTGACATGTGGACAAATTCCCCGTTTGTTACTGGACTGGAAAGTGGAAATACATGGGCTTCAATGTGGCTCCTGAGGCGACCTGCTCCGAAGATAAACCCCTTCTTCCTGCACATGTTAAACAAGACGCCATCGAGACGTGTGTGAAATGTGCGGCTGCTGCCCTGGAATAGCTAATTATTATCGACAGGGCGGCATCTTTTCGCTAATACAACACGGTAAAATAACATGTTTCCCCTGCAGGACGGGAAGAGACACAAAATCAATGCAGCTTCCGTCAGAAATCCGGCAGGAGCGGGATGCACGAAGTCCAAACTTCCAAGCCTTCAAACACGAAGCTGGAGGTTTTTGCAAAACGAAATCGACTCGCTTCTGAAGTGTGATGTTTGTCGGCGTTAATTTTTGGGACGCTGCAGCCGGGGCCTTCATCATCCCGGCAGTCGGTCTGAATGTTCTCATGCTTCCTGTTCGTTTAAGGACGTTTCCTCCCACCTAAAGATAAAACAAACAAATAGCAAGTCAACAAGCCGGAGGCCTTCGGAAGATTGCGTTTGTGTCGTGCGAGGTTTTCCAGTTTTACCGTAACGGATGCAGGGAATCCAGGAAGTGTGAAATCTTGTTTTTTGTGCTCTTTACATATGAAACACAAACTTGTCAGCCATTTTTTTTTCCTCCTAAAGGGGGGCACAGTGAAGATGTGTAAGCTCATCTGCAGGATCATCTTTCGTCTGCAGCCGTCTACATATCTGCTTTCTGCCTCTGAATCCGTCCGTCTGTCTGTCTTTTCTTTTCTTTTTCTCTCCCCCCCACCCCCTCCACCTCTTTATTTCCTCTCCGCCTGTTAGCGACAGCAGCTGTGCAGGGGATACATCTAGCAGGAAATTCTCCGTCTTGACTGGCTGTCTTCTCGCCTGACAGCAGAGAAGCTGAGAGCTGAAGAAAACCAGGAAACAGCTTTTATCTTGTCTGTCTCCTGCCTTTTGCTCCCAACTCCCAACTCTGCTTCAGAGGAGGCGGGAGGAGGGAGGAGGGAGGAGGAGGAGGAGGGGTGGTGGGATGGGGGAGTAACCGAGCGATAAAAGCAGGACAGAGTGGGGAAATGATATTACACAGAGAGAAATGAAGGGAAAGTGAGACAGAAAGCTGATGCTGGAGTCTCTCTAAGAAAACGCTCTTTCTTCCTCCCTCTGTCTTCCTCCCGCTCTCGTTTTTTTTTTTTTTTGATGTGTTCAGACAAACCCACAGTGCTGCGATGGCGAAACAGACACAACACAACAGATGAAGGGTGTCAGCTGGTGGTTGGAGGCTCACACATGCTGCTTCGCTCTTTCTTTCTTTCATTCTTCCCCAACTCCATCTTTTGTCTCCTTCTGCACCCCGAACCGGAGATCAATCGTCCCCTGATC
Source organism: Dascyllus trimaculatus (assembly GCA_024666655.1). NCBI lineage: Eukaryota > Metazoa > Chordata > Actinopteri > Pomacentridae > Dascyllus > Dascyllus trimaculatus. Next base: position 6,840,380 of record CM045451.1, on the reverse strand, counting down.
GGTTAAAAAAAAAAAAAAAAATCGGACCGCACCTCCAGCCGCCCCCTGACCTTATCCGGGCTGAGAGGGATCCTCGTCTCCGGTGGGGTTTCGCGACGCTCCACGTGTTATTTAATCATGCTGTTGTGCGCCGCAGAAACACATTAAACGGAGCTTCTGTTGTGTTGCAAACGCTTGCAAGGAGAGTATTCGTCACTTATAGTCACAGCTTATGGCAGGATATTACAAACCCAACACATTTTCAGTGGGAGGGAGGCATGAGAGACCACAGAAGTTGTTTTTTTCAAAAACCAGGCGTTGGGAATTAGAATCATTGTTTTGACAAAGATGAACGCCAAAACAATGACATTTACAGACCAATTGTTCTAGATTTTAGAGACGTCTGACTTTTAATTACAAGAAATTAGGTTTTCTTTGGATTCTTTTCTTCTACATGGCTCCAGACTGAGACCAAAATGACAGTTTATCGTGGGTTCACAGAATTTAATGTGCTTGCATTCGAGTGCATCAGTATCAGCTGCTGCATTGGCCACAGTGCTGGAAGGTAATATTAACTTCACTTGTATAGCACCTGTCGAAATTAACAGTTACAAAGTTCCTTACAATAAAACAAATTAGACAAATATGAAAACAAATTCATATAAATGAAAATCCGAACATGCAAAATAAAGATATAATAGTTAAATCAAGTCAACATCTTCTATACATCTCATTTAAAACTAGAAAAGCACTCAGAGAGCTCATACCTCCACCAAGGACCTTCAGTCCACCACCAACACAATCTCCCAATTCACATATTTTCTATGGAACGTTACAGATACAAATGTAATTACATACAGTTCAAATGTCCTACCGACAATGTGGCCTTCCCCCCATCCGACCTAATGAACAGGCGCGGCCTCTAGCGCAGCAGCTCCTAACAGCCTCCCAGCTTCTTAGACAACCAGAGATAAGAATGCCGGCCCAACCGTGTGTATGTCGCTCAGGAAGGAAAGAGAACTCCGTCATTGTCGCTGTCTGTCGCGTGGAGACCCAAAATGTCATGTGGTCAGAGGGGGTTACCCCAAAAACAAGAGTGCCCTCTGGTGGCTTTTAGAGCAAACCACATTTAATCGTCCACCTGGCAACACTTACATTAAAAAGAAAATTCTTGGATCCAGACGGTGATCCGGATCAGTCCCAAAATGTCATCATTTGTTCCTTGTCCCATTTCACACATTTGCTAAAAATTTCATCCAAATCCGTCCATTAATTTTGAAGTTATTTTGCACACAAACAAACGAACAAACAAACAAACCAACGCCGGCCATCACATAACCTCCTTGGCTGAGGTAATGACAGCTGTTGCATCAATGGTCCAACCAGTTAAGAGATTATGACCAACATGAAAGCACCCTAACAAGTTTAAATACTGTAGTTAAGACCTTAGAGTGGTATTTCTGACTGGATTTTCCCGAGTAATTTCCATATTATGGATTTAAAACCTACAAAAATGATATAAAATACAACTTTACATGACGATAATACAAATCGAGGCTGAGACTTACAGTGTTATTAATTATAATGTAATAATGTAGCTGAGACCCTACAATATTTTAAATTATGGGATCACACCAAACTAATAAAAATATTATTTCTACACCCTACATGATTTTTAACAATGAACATTCACCGGACTAGTTTAAAACTTATGTTTTTACCCTGCAAAAATATACATGAAAACCCAACAAAGAATTCCCTGGATCACCTGTGAGCAAGCCATGTTTTTATTTTTTATACTATTAGTCAGTGAAGAAGAATAAAGTAGTATGTTCAATCGCAAATGCTAACACAGCGTCTTACATCTGTCGGAGTTGCTGCACTAACTGTGTGGAGACTCGAGGCTTCTCTGTGCACAGCCAGCTAGCCACCGTGTACCATGGACTGTCTGTGAGGCGTTTAGGGAACTTTAGTAAACGGTAGCATCTATCAATAAGCACATGTTCAACAAGTGAGAAGTTTAGCCTGTGCCCTGCTTGAAAGACAACCTTCAGGGAAAAACTAGTGAGAAAATGTGCCATCAAATCATTAGCTGGTGTGACTAACAGAGATCTGGTAGCACCAATATAAAGTTCTCCCAACAAGATGCATGTAGTTGAGATGTAGTGAAAGATAAATGTTGCTTTTAATGGTGTAATGATGTTGTACAAGTTGAAATTCTTTTCTAATTTTTTGCAAAAATTGGGTAAAAGAAATGAAATTAACATATACAACATTTATACAAGTGCCCACAGGCGTTAACAAATGGGTAAGTAAAAGATGACTACCTACAATAGATATTTTACTATTTACGTTTTTAAACACAGCCTGCAGTTCAACCGAAATATCACTGAATTTTTATTTACAACAACCAGTTTATTTCTGGTAAGTTTTTAAATAAGGCATGTGGAATAATGCGACTCTGGTTAAATATGGTGAATTTAAGCACAGAGTTGGTGAAGCTTCCTGACCAGATGAGATGTTCAAGGACCATCGGAGTATTAAAAGTTCGACAATTCTCTCTGTTTTTACAGTGTCTACCTCTGATAAATGGCGTAATTTAGGCTATTTTGTAAAAAACAAAGTGCTTTTCAAACCAAGAGGGTTAAACATTGAGGTTTGAGGTTCAGTAGCATCTTGGACTGACTGAGAATATTGCATTTGCTCAACTGTAAAATTAAGCCTAAGGAATACATGATGTGCTCCGTGTATCGCTGAAGTGGCTGCCTTCTGCTGTTCTGCTAACAAACAGAATAAATTTTGCGTGTTTGTAAAAGAAAAATCTTTATTTTTAAGGCCTAATTCTCTGAGTAGGACGTCTTCTGACTGCCGACAGACCACCATACCTTCACCTAAAACCAGGACCAGCCATACCACTTTGCATGTTTCTTTTATCCAGTGTTTACCAAGAAGAAGCTGCCCAAGATGCGGCTTGTCGGGCGTCCACACTGCTGCATTCAGGGCTGTTGAAAATGACACATAGTTTTGTGCGGCTCGGCGGCTTCATAATGCCGCGCTCAGATTTAGAGCCGCTGTAATCTACAGTCAGCACCTCTGTCAGACACTTAATGGTTTTACTGCACTCTGCTATAGCGGCGAATGGCTGCATTATTATATTCGCTAGACAGACGCACACACACACACACACACACGGATACATGCACATATGCAGCAGCACACTCGCACATGCACAGACCCGCTACAATAATGACCTTGACTAAGTAGCTCTCCAAATTCTAAGTGACTTTTAGAGCACTCCGCTTTGCTGCGTTCTCTCTGCACACTCCAGTCTTTCACAGCGGCTCCGGTGTGTGTTGTTCTGTCAGGACGCTGGTTTTGTTCAGGCAGCAGCTGGACGAGACGGAAAGCTCCAGACTGTGTTTCCTGCAAAGGAGCAGCCTGTTGGATAAGACTGAGACGTTGCTGGAGTTTCAAAGCCTGAAATGTTGACTAGACAGCCAAATTCTGCTATGCTGAAAAAAAAATTGCACATATGCATCTTTGTTGCTATAAAAATCCAAACGTTGTTGATTAAAGGGCTGGAAATTCACACATCATAGAAAGTCAATGGTGACATATTTAACACTTCTAATTCAAGCTACTAATCAGGCTGCAGTCTGTCTTTCTACACCCTGAGCTATAGCAGTTTACACTGTAGTCTGATAATCTCAAGCTAATAATCAGGTAGCATTGTGTTTAATAGGGTTCTGTTTTTCTATTACATTAATTACAGTAAAAGGTTTATGCTGGAGACAAGCTGTTATGGTTGAAAGGTAATACAGTGTCTGTGTAACAGCATTTATTGGCTACACCACTAACCCTAATTTCCCCATCCTACTACCTTCCCTAACAGTACTGTGTTAGGGAGGGTAGTAACTACTATGTTAGGGAAGGTAGTGTCGGTATTGTCACTACCTGGAGCTTGCATGTACGGAGCCTGGGTCCATTGAAGGTGGCAGTTCTGTTCGGGCTGTGGTAGCCATGTGGTAGGTAAGGGAAGTAGCTGTTGGTGTGAGGAGCAGTGATGACTGGCATTAGGGGCGTGTCTCTGGGATGCCAAAGATCACTGTCTAGGCTCCTGGAGGTGTCGTGGGACCAACTAGACGGAACACCTAAGAAAGGAGGTTCCCACCTGATGACCCCAGAGACATGTTAGCTACTCACCAGTTTGTGCCATAAGAGAGTAGCATCAGGCTTAGGAGGTTCTTCACTGCTTGCAAATCCTTTCTTTGAACACAAGCTTCTCGTGTTTATGCTGAGCAGTGTCCGTGTAACAGCGCTTATTAGCTACTAATCAGTTGGTTATTCTAGCATGGTCATTGCTGCTCTGCTGTTTTGCAGTCAGGCACAGATGGACAGTTTGGAAGTCTTTCTTTTTCTCCAGCTGTGGCCAAAAACTGCTGAGAGCCAACTTTTTTCAGCACGCTTGATCCTCTGGCCTCTTAGATTGGTTCTCTATCAGTGTAAAATTATCAAAGTCAAGGCTGAAATCAGTAATAATAATATTGTTTCAGTGTTGGTACTGTGTTATGCGCAGCTTCTGTAGCCGCGCTGCATGAAGTGTGATGCAAAGTGAAGGGAATTTACTCAGTAATATCCCACTTTAACTTTTTTTGTTGATTGATATAAAAAGACAACCTGCATCATGGTTCTCACTGTCAGCAGACAGAACATCATGTAGTTGGCGACACTGTAAATGAAGCCTTTATATCTCAGTGTACTCAGAGTTTAAATACAGGTTGAATGAATGAAGAATTTGCTCTAATATAAGGCTTTTAAAAAAATTATTTACAAGACTGGAAGTTTGCAGGTTCCACAGGTGCTCAACAAAATGAACGATAAGCAGAAGAGAAACACTAAATGGGAAGATTTGGTTGCAAAAAGAAATTGGTTTATGGAAATGTTTCGGCTACAGGAAGGATGCAATTCGTCAATTTTGCCAAAATAAGTAGTTCATTTGACAATTTAAATCGGCAATGCAAAGCTCTGTATGACAAGAAGGAAATCAGACACTAATACCATCCCAAAAAAACTATTTTGAATGCCTTTTCCAGTGTTAAACCACATGAGGAAAGTTCCAAAGGGCAGAGTGGTGGCAGACTTTTTATCTCACTGATATTATTTATCAGTGATATACTTGACACAGTTATCAAAAAGGCTTTTAAAAACATGTCCATGCACTAAATATGCAACCATTTTTTGGTAACTTGCCCTCCCAAAGCTGCACAAGTCGAAGCAGCACTGTCTTAAGTCGAATACTGTGTAGCTACACCAGTTGGTTCAGCTGGACATCAACGCACCACATAGTTCTTAATGTTTACTTTATTAAGGAGGACTTTCTACTGAAAAGTTGCTTTTTTGCTTTTTTCCTGTGTGATCATGCAAGTGGGATGACAGAATGTTGGCTGTCTGGTCCCTTGATGACATCTAGTTGATACAAAAACTGGATCTTGCAGTTCGGCTGTTATACCCATGTTATACACCGATCAGCCACAACAGTACAACCACTGACAGGCTGATGGAAAACATTGGATTTTGGCATCCGTGTTGATCAGACTTAGACACCCAAATAAACATTGTCCTACAACAAACACACTCCCTCATGCAAATGGAAATCCCAAATGTCACTGGCCTACCCCCCTGCAGGAAAATGCACCCCATCTCATGGCAACAACATCAACCAATCAGGAACATGTTGAGGAACATGACAATGGCCCAACATGTTGACTTGACCTCCAAACTTCCTACACCTCATTCTGATCAAGCATCAACAGGATGCAGTGGAACAAGTTTGATTGACAGAGGCCCCACTGCACAAGCCAGAGTACCCAAAGGATCCAGTGCCAACGTCCTGGTTCCAGACCCCCATAGGACACCCTGAGAGGTCCTCTTGTCCATTCCCAATGGTTTGGAGCATCACATAAGCGGGACTGACACAATATTAGGCAGGTGGTCATAATGTTAAGTCTGCAATTTATATCACAGAAAATATTCAAATGTCCAACATCTTGCGGCCGTGCTAAAAAGAAAACTAGAAAAAAAGAAAAATGTAGCTACATGAAATAGTTTCATTATATATCTAATAAACCAGTGTCTTTTCTCAGGTTTCAGATCACATTCTACTGTTATAAATAATGCAGATTTTATTTCCAGCTTCTCTCTAATGGTTGCTCATGTATGAGGTTGTACTTGTCTGAAATCAGCATTTAATGAAACAGACTGTTTTTATGTACATGTGAAGAGTCTGATTGTTACTAGTGGTTTAATGATAGTGGGGGGAAAAAAGCCAGACTTCAAGGAAAACTCTGATTCCTGATCTCGCTGCATGTGATCGACTCCCGATCCTCCACAAGAAACGTCTGAATGATTTGTGGTTTTTAGCGTTTTGCTGAGCGGCGCTTTCAGGTCGGGACACATGTGTCGGGTTGTCCATCTGTGCATCAGCGTGTGCTCTTTGTACATCTGTTCATTTGCTGCGTCTCTCTCTGTGTTGGTGTGTGTGTGTGTGTGTGTGTGTGTGTGTGTGTGTGTGTGCATATGTGAATGCATCAGGGTCACCGGTAATTTGAAGTGTGAACGCTTGGTTTCTCCCCAGCATGATGATTTCCTCCGTCAGCAAACTGTGAGCTGGAAAATGGACCCATATTATGATGAGATTAACTTGAACGGTCAAGGATTCCAGATCTTTCCAACAAAGTCACCGAAGATTAGGGCGCTCGGCGATGCTTTTCTCCTGCTTTTGTTCTTTTGCCTTCGTTTTTATTTTCTTATTTTTGCAGTGAGCAGGTGACAGATTAACTGAGAGAAACAAATCTTCAGAAACACTGTAGGTTTTGTGCTTGATCCTGACAGAAGGATGAATTCTTGAGAGTTGGAATCTGCAAACCAGTGACCAGACAGCTGATCATACAGGTGCTCATTCACTAGTTTCAGGGTAATTTCACCACCTTTACTTTTAAGCCCTTATCTTGGTCATTATACAGAGTAGCCTCACATGCTGTACCTTATTTTTTCCAGAACAGTCTTGGCTATGCAGATCTTCCATCATTTGACATGCTAATACTTGCAGATTAGTTATACTAGTCCTTATATCTAGAAAAAACACATTTCGAATTAGTAAATTATTACATTTTTACATGTATCCCAACTATAAAATGCTGGTAGTAGAGATATCGTTTCATAAATGTGAAGGGGAGATTGTCTGGAATCTAGAAATATCAGAACCAAGATGCTTTGATACTGTATGACCTAGAAATTGGGGTAAATATGTGATTAATGCTTTACATACATATATATATATTATGTTTTATTTACTCAGGTATTCACATATAGTACCATACTCGCAGAGGTGAGAAGCAAATGGAAACTAGTAGTACTGGAAAGTGTGATTTCTGCTATTTTTTTTGGTATGTCGTAGGTTTACACTATAAATAATAGGGACTTTGTGATTTATTCAACAAAGAAGCAGGAGTGTGAAGATATTAGTAAAGAGACACTTTGCAGAATCTGTCTTCTCAATGTCGCTTATTACTGTATGTGCAAATCTGCATGATTAGAACATTTACAAGTTTTTACTCTTTCTTGTGATATAAGATCAACATATCACTGAAATTATCGTAGCTTATACCGTGGTCTGGGTGAATACTGGATTCTGATTGGCTGCACGGTGTCCGTTAAAAAGTGTTGTAGGACACCTATAACAAAGTTCCGGTCAAATAGCCTGATTGTTCTAAATTACTGCTCAAATGCTAGTTGGTAACCGTGGCAACAGATACTCAGAACATACGTTAACATACGTTATTTCACAGTTTATTTGTCACAACGGCAAGACAGTAGACGAAACATGAGTGATTTTATAGTTTCCTTTAACCTGTTTGGCGAATTTGATAATGGTGGATAATATTTCTTGCACTAAAAACAATTTAGGAAACTATCTGTGGATCTTTGATTCTTTGAAACAAAATTTCGCATCATCCTCTGGACACACACAAGCAGTAAGAGGCACACTTGCCATCTGACATTATACTTTATAGATAATGGATGGATGGATGACACCAATGCAAAACTCTACATGACTCCACCTTCTTTGAATAATAATAATGCTGCATTGGTTTTATATGGCGTTTTTACTAGGCACTCCAAGACGCTTTACCTTGCATTACTCATTCACTCCATACACGTTGGTGGTAAGCTACGTATGCAGCCACAGCTGCCCTGGGGTAGACTGACGGAGTTGAGGTTGTGCCATCAGCCCCTCCGACCACCACCAATCACTCACTTTCACCCAGGCTTCCTGGTGTTCCCTCACGGTCTCCCATCCAGGTACTGACCAGGCCCAATCTCGCTTATCTTCTGAGATCTGACAGGATCGGGCATCCATAAGGCCATAACGTCTTGTGGATGCTCGACCCACAAGGCCAGATTTTATGCACAGTCAACTCAATCAATATTCACCACTATAAAAAATAACAGTCAAATTGAAAATGGTCAGGCGTGGGGCATTTGTTGCATTTGATATTTATCTTTTGCAAAGGCTTCTCCACCACGCTGCTGATGTGAAAAGTGTGTGAAATTTCGCGTCTGGGAAAAATCCCGACACTATAATTGCTCATGAGGTCTACAGTCTAAAGGAGAGAACAAATCCTTTGTTTTGTAAAATGTGTTAAATGTGACTGTAATTTAACTTCCTGCATGAGACCGAGAGGTTCAGGCGCACGTTGCAAAGACTAACTTTAAATCATTTCATGTGTTCGTACAATTAAAGATCAGAAACGTCCCATTCTTTAACATCTGCTCTAACAGCCGTGATATCAAAGTGAGCCGTAAATTATCGGGATATGGACTCAGCTAGTGGGTTCATCTTATTATGAGAGGACGGGATGTGGAGTAGAGGGAAAAAAAAGAGCTGTATTTGTCTTCCCTTTGCAGATACGTCGGATGAGGAAGATTAAAGACGTCTTGTCCTGACAACTCAGGGAAAAAAAAAGACGAGAGAGAGAAGAAGTCTCTGTCAAGACTTAACAAAACCCATCGCCGAAAAACTTCAAACAGAATCAAAACCTGTAGACGATGAAGGCGAGATGCAAACACAGCACCTCGGGCTTTGTCTGCCTGTCTGTCCGTCTCTCTGCTACCCGTCTGTCTGCCATCAATCTGCTTTCACTCCACTCTACCTGCTGTACAAAGTGGCATCCATCCTGGAAATTACAGATCAGCTGTCGTCGTTTATTTCTCATCCTCCCAACAAACACATAAACACAGTTCCTGTATCTCCGCAGCAAAAGTAGGAATATCTTTTACCAGTTGTCTGACATTGGATCAGATGTAGCAGCTGTAAGGTTTGATTATCGCCGCTTTGTGTGTGTGCGTGTGTGTGTTTGTTGCGTCTAGGTGTGTTTGTGCAAGTGACAGTTAGCTGGTGGACAAGCTGTCACAGCTCTCTGCTCTGCCGTTCCCTATGGACTGATTATTATAGAGCTGTTATCTCTGCCTCTCTGTCTTCGCTGTGAATGTGATACTGACTGCTGTGTAATACTGTACATCACACTCCCAGCTCTGTCATCACAGCCACTTTAATTAGAACTTTGGGGAAGTGCACGTGTTGAGAGTGTGTGTGCGTGATTTTTCTATCCTCTCTAATCAAACTCGCGGCAATCAACTCCACCGCTGACAGAGGAGATGCAAACTTTTATACGGACATCTGATGGAGGCGTCTAATCAGACCGGCCACATCTTGCTTTGCGCATTTTGTGTTTTTTAATGCTGCACTCAAAGCATTTACGGCAACTTTGCTTTTTAAAGATGCTTCATATATTATAAGATCTATACACAGCATGAACAGTTAAACCTTCTGAACCACAGAACCTGCTGGTGGGTTTGAAACACTGCTGCTCCCATCCTGTAGAGGAAAAAGTGGTTGAGGACAGTTTGGAAGAAGGTATCATAGAGTTAGAACTCTTAGAAGTTCTTAGTAACTTATGTAGTGCTGTGAAAAAGTATTTGCCCCCCTACAGAAATCTTCAATTTTTGCATACACCAATCAGGCATAACATTATGATCACCTGCTGAATGTTGTGTTAGTCCCTCTTACGTGCTCAAAAATGCTGAGACCCTTCAGTTACTTCACAATACCAGACAGGTTCTATTTGGTGATGTTTAGATTCAACAAGCCTGGCAGGAATCATGTATGAGTAGTGAGATTGTATTTGGTAGACTGGAGCTAGGGGGGCACTTACTTTTTCACAGCTGGACAGCATTTTTCCTTCAAAAAATGAAATCATTATCTAAAAACTGCATTTTGTGTTTCCTTGATTTATCTTTGTCTTACATTAGAATTAGTTTGATCTGGTTAAGGGTTAGCTCCCATCCTGCAGAAGAAAAGGTGCTTCGGGACAATTTACAAGAAGTTATAATTCTTAAAAGTTCTAAAAACTTATTTAGATAGAAAATGTGGCTTCAGTTTTGTTATAGAAACTCCCTTATAGCTGTTGACTTGAATATAATAACAAATAATTATTTCCTTGAATGAGCTCCTTTTGTCTATTTTTGCCATTCCAGCTATCAACAACTAGAGAATGTGGCCGTCGATTTTGTATAGGTAAATATATCCAACCCATGAATATACAATTAAACTGCATTCTCAATTACGTTTTGAAGAGAGCGTATACTCTTCCAGGTTCTTATCAACATACCTTATTTTGCGGCTTCACTGTTGCTAATTTTCAGCCAACCAGCCAATCGTCAATGGAGAAGAAGCTTCGAACATGTAGTGAAAATATTGGATTTTACAAAGGCCCTAAAGGGACATGGGCAGAAAAAAATTCAAATGTAACTTTCTTGTGTGCACGCGAAAGTATCCCGTGCGCATGAGATAATTCCGTTTGCAGGCGCACACAATAGACCAGCAGTTCATCTTGGCGTGCTTGTCTGAAAATGTTCATACAAGAAGGCTGCAGAAATAACATTGGTGTCTACGTGCAGCCGGCTGCACGGCAAGTGCACAGGGACCGTCTGCAAATTGCAAAACCGCTGCAACAGCGGAGAGAGACACCACACAAATATTCAATAACATCACCCTTACACACTGTAGTGTCACCAGAATCACTGCAGCCATTGACTGGCTCCTGTCGATCATACAACAACACTTGGTTTGAGATACTTGTATATATAAAAATCATATCATCTGCAAAATTGCAATTTGCAGACGGTCCCCGTGCACTCATCACACAGCCAGCTGCACGTAGACACCAGTGTTATTTGTGCAGCCTGAAAGACAACTACTTTTGATAAAACTGGGCTTGTAGCACGTTGTCTAACTTATAACGATGGGAAAGAGGCATCGATTACATTTTGACAGCGTATCGCTAACGAGTTTTTGATGCCAGAAGTTGGCGTGCGCATGAGAAACTTACATTTTAATTTTTTCCTCCCATGTCTCTTTAGGGGCTCTGTAGTATTTTACCCCAAAACTGAAAGACATTTTTCCTAACTCTAACCACGTAATTTGGTGCATATACTTAACCAAGCTTCTAGCACGTAAAAGTGTCGAACAATTTGCGATATATTCCTAAACTGGAGCAGTTTAAACCCAAAATAAACAACATTAGAAGATCAGACTTTGAGAATTCTGAGACTGATGGTTTGTTATTTTACAGGAGGTGATCGCTGGCCTTTTGGGTCAAAGTAAGGTCCCTGGTTTACACATCTTTTAACTTTTTCCGCAACATCACTGATCAGAAATTGTGTTGATTTCAAAACAAAATTGGATTCCTTTCTAAACATATTTGGAGATGCACCTTAGTTGCTTATGTAATTTTGTGGAGGCATAATTTGGATACCGCCTTCAACTTGACTTGACAAAAACCCATAATTTATATGAAAATTACAAGATGTTAAGTTACATTCCACCATAAAATTGTGAGATATTTCTTCTCAGACGTGATGTTTGAAATTCAGCATAACAGATTTCTATTCTCGCCCTTTTAAGACTCCTCTTACATCTTCCTCCTGCCTTGTTCTGTCTCCAGCATCAGAAGCTCGAGCGACGCCTCGCATGTTGCGCTATGTGTCTGTAATTCCCACTGACAACTGTGTTAATGGATGACAATAGCAGAGAGGAGAGTGCCATATGTCTGAGCCTGGGGCATCGCGGAGAATGGCAGGGCACACAAAGAACGAACAGAGAGGGAGGGTTGACGGGGAGGGGGGGAGAAAATGAGGAGAAGTGGGGAATCCAGTGAAATCTGGAGGAGAGAAATGTGAGATGGGAGGGGGGGAGGAAGAGATGGAGAATGTGTGGAGATAAGAGGATGGAGGAGGGCTGGAGAGTGTTTTCTTCCCTCTTAATCTGCATCTAAATATCAACCATCGGTCTGGGATCGGTTCAGTTCTGGCCGGAGGTTTTTAAGGAGTTGGATTGTTGAAGCAGAATGTGCTTCCTGGATTGAGAGGCTGCTGTTTGTAGTGCAGCCATGATGGGACGCCAGAAAAAAAAAATGCTTCTCCATTCCTGCAGAGGGAAAAGTGGTTTAGGACAGTTTGCAAGAAGTTATTGCAGAGTTAGAACTTTTTAAAAGAAAAACTTTTGGTTCATATAATTTGTTTAGAAAGAAAACCTGACTTCTGTTTTGCTTCTAATACATACCAATCAGGTATTACATAGGATCACCTGCTTAATATTGTGGTGCTTCCTCTTATGTGCTCAAAAATGCTCTGAACCATTGGGCATGGACAAGAGGCCCTCTCAGGGTGTCCTATGGGGTCTGGAACCAGGACGTTGGCACTGGATCCTTTGGCTACTCTGTCTTGTGCAGTGGGGCCTCTGTCAATCAAACTAGTTCCACTGCATCCTGTTGATGCTTGATCACAATGGAGTGTAGGAAGTTTGGAGGTCAAATCAACATGTTGGGCTATTGTCAGGCTCCTCAAGAGGCCCCTGATTGTTTGATGTTGTTGTCATGTGGTGGGGTGCATTTTCCTGTGGGGGTAGGCCAGTGACATTGGGATTGCTATTTGCATGAGGGAGTGTGCTTGTTGTGGGACAATGTTTATTTGGGTGTCTAAGTCTCATCAACATGGATGTTAAAATCCAAGGTTTTCCATCAGAACACCACATAGTACTAATATGATCCATGTTATTCACCTCACCTGTCAGTGGTCATAATGTTGTGGCTGATCGGTGTATATACGGACCATCCATGTGGTTCCATTCATACTTCATTTTGGGTTTACTCCATACACAAAATAAACACAGGACTGAGTCAATCCTTACATTCTCTTGGCCTTCTTCAATCAGTCTGGAAGATATATCCACTTTTTTCTCTTTCTAGGATTTTTGGTTGGATTTTGAGGCCATTTATGATGAATTATAAAGGTGTAGATAACAGCAAATCTTCCCGTACAGCCTCTCCTGAAACCCTATAGTCATTTTATTTTCCGACACATGATTGAACTATCCACTCACTCTACACCTACTAGAGTTGATTTCAAGAAATTAAATTGGTGAATTCATAAGAACTTTGGCATCAGTTGAATATTCGTTGCTCGACCCTTTACTGCATTAATGGGAGGTACCATTGATGGAACCCTGCTTTTCTCTACCCTAACTTTACTGGGTAATAAAGAGTGTTTGCTAATAGTTTACATCTTTGAAAAGACTTGGTGCCAAATGGTGACACCGGGTGCTTGCTCTTTTCTTATTGAATATACTAGCCTATTCATGCTTGTATTGTTTGCAACGACCATGTTTGCAGCACAGACAGTTGCGCTTGGACGTCCACACATTGGTTCCAATTGATTTTGGGTGGATGACGAATTTTGTATCAGGTGTAACCTCACAGTATGCATCCATGGAAAGCACTGATATCTATGGACATCTTTTACATGCATCCTTTGCCTATATGTTGGCCTTATAGTATTATTACCATTTCCACCTAAAACATCTTATGACTCACCAGCTTCTTCTGGAGTTTAAGGGTTTGCACGAGAGCATCTTTCAGTTTACAGTATGTGTTTTGTAATGGTGTCAGTAATGGTCGTATCACACTCGTCCAGAATAGATTAAAATCTGAGCAAAGGTCTTAAAACTCTCCAAACCCAACGCCATCCTGATGTGTGAATTAAGACGTCCCCTCTCTGAATAACTTTGGATTACAGTTTTGGTGGAGTCGCTGTGTAATGGCTTCTGATCAGAAGTGCATCTCATCTCCGCTGCCAGAGCTGCTACTCGTGGCGCTCATGAAATCTAAACTTTTCTCTCTCCGTCCCATCTCCTTTCATGTCTCCCCTTTCATCTCCCCATCTCTTCCTCCTCCCGGCTTCCTGTGTTAGTTTTACTTCTGCCGCATCCAATCGCACACAAACTCGCACTCTCTCGACGCGCGCACTGGGGTCTCCAATCTCCTCACATGCGGCTCCAAATTATGGAGTCAACCGATCCATTAACAGGAAGAGCAGAGCGAGCCAGCATGTCAGATATCAGACAGGACAGCTTGAGAGAAGTGGAGGGACAAAGCCGGAGAGGAGGGGAGGGGACCCTCTTATTGAAATGGAAATAGAACAGGCCAATTAAAACGTTTCACTGGGAGCTTGTTTGCATCTCCAGCTCAGCACTCACAGATTATATATACAGCACATTATGGAGTAATGAATATGAATAAATTGAACTCCTCAATTATCGCGCCACCAGTGGGTCTCAATTAATACAATGTACTTCTTAATCATAATGGAAATAAATATACTTCTCGGTCGTGATGTGAAAGCGTTCACCTTTAAATCCCATCACACTGAGACTGAAACTTGTTTAGCATTTAAGAATATTTAAGTGACAGACTTTTTAAAGACACACATCCCTATCATAACACACATTAAATCCATTCCTCCAGTTAATGATTAAGCCTTATCCAAGGTATTTGTTAAAGCCGCTATGTGAAAACACCTTTTTTTAATCATCAGTGACTGCAAGTGAATCCAAATAATGACTTTAACCTCTGAATGCCTCAATTATTTTATACACCTGGGACCTGACTTCACTGTCGCACCATCCAACAGCCAGTTGCTGCTTAATTATTCCAGAAAAATACTTCTCTACCTGCAGCAGACAGTTCTGAATCCAATCAGCCAGACACTCTTCAGCTCTAGTGTGAATGTAGTGAACGTGTTTGGGAATGTTTGGAATGCACTATTTTTTTTTGCCGTCTATTCAAATGTCAGTCAATTCCATTAAATTAATCATTTATAGATTCCCAAATAAATATGATCATTGACTGCAGATAAGACAGGAAGAAGGTAAATATAATGTTAGCAAATTTAAGGTGTAAGAACATCTACATTGGACACATAAGTTTTTTTTGTTTAACCCTCTGAACTCTAAGCAGTTTCTGGCTGTTTGTTTGTTTTGTTTTTTTTTTGCTCCTGTCACATTTTTACTCACTGTAGGTTCATTTTTCACTGCAATATAAAGTCCTGCACCTCTATGGAAACGGCACAACCATGACTAGAAGTAGAGAGAACTCAGAAATGTCTTGTGTGCACCATGAAACAATATAACTGGAATCAACACACACAACATTTTTCCAAGTGCCCACAGGTGTTGGAGGCTCGACACAGCATATCAACTATTTACAAGCTCTACAAACTCTGCTTTTCACTCCACTCTGCGCATCAAGCAGGGCCGTTGTGGCTCAGGTGGTAGAGCGGGTTGTCCACTGATCGCAAGGTTGGCCGTTAGATCCCCATCCCCTCCGCATGCCGAAGTGTCCTTGGGCAAGACGCTGAACCCAAGTTGCTTCCAATGGCAGGCAGGCACCTCGCATGGAAGTCTGTCGCCACTGGTGTGTGAATTTGTGTGTGAATGGGTGAATGAGAAACACATTGTAAAGTGCTTTGAGTACCACTAAGGTAGAAAGGCGCTATATAAGTGTATATAAGTATATAAGTCAACTCTAGAAAGATGTTTCACCATGCTAAATGCATCTTTCAATGACTTGCTGCTCTGTATGCGGTTTGCTACATTTATTTTTTTGATCAAATATGTTTCATTTTCCTCCTCATCTCTATATTCATGCCTTCTCTATTTGTGTAGACACTGCCTACAGTTCACCTGAAAAACTCTTTGTTATCCAGTTGAGTCAGTCCTGACTTCTCAGATATGCTGAGAAGCTTAGAATTATTTTTTGTTTCATAGGATCTGGCACAAAGTGTTTATTTTTGGCAAACTTAAACTATTTTTTGTTTTTGTCCTGAGGAAACCACATGTTGCACATGATGCGTTCAGGAACTCTCGGAAAGTTGAATTTCTGATAATTACCTCCGCCAAGGAGGCTATGTGATGGCTGGCATTGGTTTGTTTGTTTATTTGTTTGTTTGTGTGCAAAATAACTCAAAAAGTAATGGATGGATTTGGATGGAATTTCAGGAAATGTGTGAAATGGAACAAGGAACAAATGATGAAATTTTGGGACTGATCTAGATCACTGTCTGGATCCAGATTTTTTTTTTTTTGTAAGTGTAACCGGGTGGACAATTAAATACGGTTTACTCTGAAAGCCACCAGAGGGCACACTTGTTTTTGGGGTAACCCCCTGTCACCACATAAGATTTTGGGTCTCCATGCGACGGACAGCGACAGTGATGGAGTTCTCTTTCCTTCCTGAGCGACATACGCACGGTTGGGCTGGCATTCTTATCTCCGGTTGTCTAAGAAGCTGGGAGGCTGTTATGAGCTGCTGCGCTAGAGGCCACGCCTGTTCATTAGGTTGGATGGAGTGAAGGCCGCATTGTCGGTCAGACATTTGAACTGTATGTAATTACATTTGTATCTGTAACGTTCCATACAAAATATGTGAATTGGGAGATTGTGTTGGGGGTGGACTGAAGCTCCTTGGTGGAGGTATGAGCCCTCTGAGTGCTTTTCTAGTTGTTTCTCTTATTACAGTTGCTGACTCTGGTAAATGTGGTAATGGCAATAATTTACAGAAAACATCCCACTTCAACCCACCACTGGGTTTTGGGATTTAAAGGGTTAACCAAATACCCCACCATTCAACTCGTTTGTTCAACATTATAAACAAAATACAATAAGTATGCAGTTAGTTTTTTGCAGTCTTGCCAGTTGTAATGGGAATTTAAAGGGTTTTTTTTATCACATCCTTTACCACTTACATTTAGTCTTTTAGATTAATTTTCACCAAGCCTCAAATAGATTTTTGTGGAAAATGAATTATCTGTTTGTATTAAAATTAACAGAAAGTCCAGCAGATAAGAGAGCAGCAAATTTGCATGGATATAACATTTGATGAGGCTGAAAACTTTATTGCTGTGGAACAACTTACTGGAGCCTGATGAGAGAACATGGAATGTAAAATGTGCAAGGCAGTGGAGGATGTTAAAAGAAGTCATAAAACAACAGGAGGAACTTATTGTACAACTGTGTTTTAATATATATGTTTTAATATTCAACCAGGACTAAAGGAACTTTATATTAAGATTAACTCTTCATGTGTTCATGCCTCTTCACCTTTAAGTCACACTGCTGCTTAGAAAAGGTTAAATCCTTGCAAAGATGAGTGCAGCAGAACTTTAGTGCACATTTTAGTCACATAATTTCACTGTTTCTGCTAGAAACCAATAGGCCATACTGCCTTGTGGATGTCCAATCCTGTCAGATCTTGGAAGCTAAGCGAGGTTGGGCCTGGTCAGTACTTGGATGGGAGACCGTGAGGGAACACCAGGACGCCTGGGTGGATGCAGTGTAAGAGTGAGTGGTTGGTGGTGGTCAGAGGGGCCGATGGCGCAGACTGGCAGCCTCGCCTCCGTCAGTCTACCCCAGGGCAGCTGTGGCGACAAATGTAGCTTACCACTATTAAGTATGGAGTGAATGAATAACGCAATGTAAAGCATCTTTGAGTGCCTAGAAAAGCACTATATAAACAATGCAATGATCACTAAAATGTCTGTTTTTAAGCTTCATACTGTGAACCCCTGGCTTTTAGCAACTTGCATTAACATTACCTACCAGTGGGAATGCTACATTTGCACATCAAGATATTTAACATGCTGGTAAGTTAGCTTAAAACTGGGCCTAATTGGTGATTCTCCAATGTAGCTCTCAGGAAATACAGCTTCTGTTAAAACACTGTTATTCCCGGTCTGCCATATAGCTTGCTGAGTTGGGGCGTTGCCATGTGGGCGCAGGTCGCCGGCAGCGGTAGTGGGTTCGAGTCCATCTCACGACCCTTTGCTGAATGTCTCTCCTCCTCTCTATACCCTTTTTCACACTGTCTCTCTCCCTCTATCATTAAATCATAAAAAAATGGAAACACCCAC
The DNA here is from genome assembly GCA_024666655.1 of Dascyllus trimaculatus. Classification (NCBI taxonomy): domain Eukaryota; kingdom Metazoa; phylum Chordata; class Actinopteri; family Pomacentridae; genus Dascyllus; species Dascyllus trimaculatus. Next base: position 6,822,038 of record CM045451.1, on the reverse strand, counting down.
CCCCCACCAACAAAAAAATAAAATAAAATTTAAACGTTGTTATTCCTGAAGCACAAATACTAATAAGATGGAATACAGTATCAATTTCAATGGTAGAGTATCGCAATATCTTTCTAGTGTCAGTATAATGTGCAACACTGCTCCACACCACAATGTATATCAAATACACCGATCGGCCACAACGTTCTGACCACTGACAGGTGAAGTGAATAACATTGATTGTATTGCTACTATGTGGTGTTCTGATGGAAAACCTTGGATTTTAACATCGTGTTGATGAGACTTAGACATCCAAATAAACATTGTCCTACAACAAACACACTCCCTCATACAAATAGAAATCCCAGATGTCACTGGCCTACCCCCACAGGAAAATCCACCCCACCACATGGAAAAAACATCAACCAATCAGGAACATGTTGAGGAACATGACAACGGCCCAACATGTTGATTTGACCTCCAAAATTTCTACACCCCATTCTGATCAAGCATTAACAGGATGCAGTGGAACAAGTTGGATTGACAGAGGCCCCACTGCACAAACCAGAGTAGCCAAAAGATCCACTGCCAGCGTCCTGGTTCCAGACCCCATAGGACACCCTGAGAGGTCCTCTTGTCCATGTCCAATGGTTCAGAGCATTTTTGAGCACGTAAGGGGGACCAACCCACTATTAAGCAGGTGGTCATAATGTTATGACTGATCGGTGAATACGGTGTCTTTAGTGCTTCTGAAACACTCTAAAATGATTCTCTTGTTTTTGTGAATATTCTGATTCATCCACTGAGGATTTTTCTTCTCAATGACTGATCAAGCCTTTAATTCACTGCATCCCTCCTCCTCCACTAGTGGGATAAAAACCACTCCTGCTGCCCTTCTCACCCCGGCCATTAGTTTAGACATCAAAGGTCATGAAATCTCTGAAGACCTCATTTGCAGTCGGGGAAAGACTCCGTGTTTCTGTTCTGTCACTTTTGGAAAAGAAAGATTTTACAAGCCACATTAGTCGCTAACACTCTTTCTTTCTCCTCCCTCTCCTCCAGTGTCCTCCGGCCCTTTGAAACCACCAGTTTTCACGACTCCAAACACGATCCTGGCGCTTCATACGAAGCTGGAATACACACAGAAGCTTCTAGAAACGGTGAACTCGGCGGCCCGGCAGATTCTGCCAGCAGCTCGGCTTTTAAATCAGACGGTCATGTCACAAAAACACTGCGCCTTTGGACTGGGGTGAGTGACACATTCCAGTATTTTACTAACTAGAGGGACAGTTTGAAATGGACTTGTTCTTTCGAGTTTGCTTTTGCAGATCGACAAAATATCATCTGTTTGTTAGCGCTTACCCCGGAGCAGGAACTCTACCTGGTAGCGGCCAGTGAGGGAAATTAACTGTGAGGGTTCGTACAGCAGATATTTCCTGGTCTCGAACTGGTGAAAAAAGATGGCGGAGGGGACAGTCTCGTGGTAACTTTCTCCGGTAAAACCCTGAATAAAATTAAACAGGATCGATTTCAAACCACATAAGACTCTGTGACCAACGTGAAGACTGCGCTGAACTACGAAGGAACACTAAAGCAAGTAAATTTGGTAGTGTTAAGAGACTTTGAAAGAACTAATGGCTAAACCTAATGCTAATGCTAAAGTGGCTAAAGCGCTCTATTCCCATGACTACTGCTCCCTCGACACGATGGAAACTGATGCTAAACGAATGAAAAACGCTCTTGCATCCCCCGGTAAAACCTCACAACCCCCAAAGAAGGCAAAAACCACTATTAATGATGCCTCTGATAATGCCAACCCAGGATCTGCCTCCATTGCAGATGTTCTGAAAGCAATCCAATCTCAGTCCAGTGATATCCAAGCCCTGCATTCTCTGGTTACTGACATCAAATCAGACCTTCAACAAAATACTATTGCCATAGCTAACATCAACAAATCTCTGGAATTCAACTCTGCTGAAATACAAGAGTGCAAAGAGAAAAACAAACAGCTGCAAAAGGAGGTGAATGTCCTTAAAGAGAAAAATGGAGAGCTGGAAAAAAAGGTAACAGAGTTGGAAGAAAAAGTATCTGATGCTGATAATTACAAAAGAAGATGGAACTTAAGGCTAAAGGGCTTCAAAGAAGAAAAAGGTGAAAACACACGACAGATGATTGTAAACCTTCTGCTGAAAGTTGTCCCTCACTGGAAAGACAAGATGGATTTCATCCTTGACACTGTACATCGTCTCGGCCGACCAGTCACATCCACTACCCACCCGAGAGCGATCATCATGCAGTTCACTATGAGGATCTACAGGGATGAACTTTGGAGAGTGACAAAAAACCACAAAATCTGCGAGAATCTCGGCATCAGCTTTGCCCAAGACTTCACCAAGGATGTGCTGGAAGCAAGAGCAGCGGTGTGGCCTAAAGTGGATGCAGCCAAGAGAAGAGGAGACAAGGTGGCGTATCGTGGTCGCTATGCATACATAAATGGTCAGAGAGTCACACCATGAATTCACATGGTCCTGTTGATTGACTTTATTAATACTAGTTTGCACTCAGGGTTCTACCTCTAGGCACTGTTGGTGACTTATTTGTGAACTTTTGAAAGTTATTTTTGTTTGCTTGTTTTAAAGCAGTTACTATTTTATGATTGAACTTAAAAGTTCTATTTCTTTATTATCTGTTAATGCAAGGGGTCTGAGAGATCTAACAAAACGAAAGAGTTTATTTCTGTTTTGCAAAGGGAAAAAAACACAGTTCATTTTTCTACAGGAAACACATTCAAAAGATGAAGACAGTACCTTTTGGTCTCAACAATGGGGAGACAAAACATACTTCAGTCACGGCACTTCAAAATCTGCAGGGGTAGCTATTCTTCTACAAAAATTCTCTGGCCAGATTCTACATAATATAGCTGATGAGCATGGCCATTGGTTGATTCTAATTGTAACTATTGATCATATCAAAATCATTCTAGTAAATGTGTATGGTTTTAATAATATTAGCGAAAATAAACGTTTACTACATGAACTAACTTTACATATAGAAGACTTGAAAGTGTCACAATCCACGGACAATATAATTATTGGAGGAGATCTAAATTTGGTTAATGATGATTTTTTGGATAGATTTCCATCTAGATATATGTCAAGTCACCCTAATATTATTTTTAATAGTTTCTGTTGGGGTTTATCTTTAACTGATGCCTGGAGATACCATAATCCTACAGCAACTCAATTTTCATGGTTTAGTTCCAATTATAACTCAAAATCAAGAATTGATAACTGGTTGATCTCAAACAATTTACTCTGTTATGATATTGACTCAAATATCTCTGCGGCACCCTTAACAGATCACAGTGTTATTTTTTTACGCATTAAATCCAGACATAAAAGCTTCACAAACAAATTTTGGAAATTTAATGCAAGTTTGCTCAAAAATGATGATTACTGCCAAATGATAAAGTCACTCATAAATGAAATTAAATCATCTGAGGAACTCAAAACTCCGGTTAAAAAATGGGAGTTTCTCAAATTTAAAACTCGCGAAGCTTCTATTTCTTTCAGCAAAAGATTAAAAAAAGAACTTGACCAGAAAGAATTTAATATCATAAACCAAATGAACACTCTTTGTCGCAAACAAATGATGAGTGATGATGATAAACAAACAATCTTGAAATTACAATCAACTTTAGATGAAATGTACACTTACAAAACTCAAGGAGCATTTATTAGATCTCGTGCAAAATGGATAGAAGAAGGGGAGAAGAATTCAGCTTATTTTTGTGGTTTGGAAAAAAATAGACAAGAAAAAAACAATGTAAAATCTTTATTAGTCAATAACAAAGAAATAACAGATGATAAATTGATCCTCATAGAAACCTATAAATTTTATAGCAAACTCTACTCCTCAAAATTCTCCAAAACTGACTGTGAATCTTTTCTGGAAAATATTGCACAGTATATCCCAAAAATTGATGACAACTACAGAGATGTATGTGATGATCCCCTCACAATCACAGAACTTGATGCTGTAATCGGCCGTCTTGCCCCTAACAAATCTCCTGGGTCAGATGGCCTTACAGGAAACTTTTACAAACATTTTTGGATGGATATTAAGGAATTGCTGTACAATGTGTTCTTAGAAATATTAGAAACAGGCTCTCTCCCAACCACAATGAGACATGGTATTATAATCTCTATTCCAAAACCCAATAAAGACCCTAGAGTTGTTGATAATAGAAGGCCGATTACACTCAGAAATTCTGATTACAAACTTTTAACTTATATTTTTGCTTTACGACTGCAGTCAGGGCTTTCAAGCATAATTGCAGAGTCACAATCAGGGTTTATGAAGGGTAGATCTATACATAATAATATACGGTTGGTTATGGACTTAATTGAATATTCTGATCTAATCCAAGACAATGGCTTCATTTTCTTTTTGGATTTTTACAAAGCCTTTGACTCAGTGGAACACCCATTCATTCTTGCTGTACTTGAACATTTTGGCTTTGGTCTTAAATTCAGAAAATTAATTAGTGGACTATATGAAAACATAAACAGCTGTGTTCTCCTCTCAAAGGGTTCTACTCCAAGCTTCAACGTTGATGTTGGTATTCCACAAGGGTGTCCAATTTCTCCATACTTGTTTCTTTTGGTGACTGAGATATTATCTATTTATATAAAAAAAAGTGACGATATTCAAAAACTAAATGTATTTGGTACAGAAATTGTGATCAGCCAACTGGCTGACGACACAACATTATTCTTAAAAAATGAGCAGCAAATTCCAAAAGCTATTGAAAAAATTGAAAAATTCTCCAAAGCTTCAGGTTTACATTTAAACTTAAAAAAATGTGAAATTTTCTCTCTTCATGACACTACATTAAAAGAAATCTGTAATATACCTGTAAAATCAGAAATCAAATATCTAGGTATCCAACTCGGTAAAGACAAATACACATGCCAAAAAAACAATATTGAAACAAAACAGAAAGAAAGTAAGACAAAATTAAATATATGGCTCCAAAGAGACTTATCAATATTTGGCCGTATATACTTGACAAAAATGGAGAGCTTATCAAGGTGTATATACCCTCTTTACTCAAATGCTGCTTCTCCTAATCTAATCAAGCTAATAAACCAATTAAATTTCAATTTTATCTGGCGAAATAAACCACATTACATTAGGAAAGGTCATATGATCAAAGATACTAGTGAAGGTGGCCTAAAAATGATTGACTTAGACTGTCTCAATGGAACATTAAAGATAAACTGGCTTAAATCTTGGATCAAAAATTATAACTCCCTGTGGTACTGTATCCCTAACTTTATGTTTAAAAAGTTGGGCGGATTAAACCTCTTACTTGTCTGTGACTTCGACATAAAAAAGCTTCCTATATCCCTATCAGAGTTCCACAAGCAAATTTTACTTTACTGGAAAATGTTATATGTTCACAACTTCTCTCCACACTTATCAGTGATCTGGAACAACCGATATATTTTACATCGCAACAAATCTCTATTTTATGAAGACTGGTATGAAAATAATATTTGGTCAATACTACATCTTATGGATGATGAAGGAAATTTATTAAATTATGAACAATTCTGTACAAAACATAACTTTAATCCCTCTCTCTTAGACTTTATACGATTACGTAATGCTCTTCCCAAAGAATTTATTTTCCTATCCAAAAACTTCTTAGCCCACCAAAAAGCACAACCACGACTTCCTATTCCAATGATTCATGGAATATCCATTGTAGATAAAAAATGTTGTAATTCCTTTATTAGAAAATGTCTTACTGATGAATTATTCCCTGGTTTACAAAATAAAAATGACATTTTGTTCAAATTCAACAAAAGTACAGTTTCAAAACTAAGAACAATGTATTTATCCTTTCCCATTGCTCCCAAAATCAAAGAAACACACTTCAAAATAATGAATGATATCTACCCATCAAAAGAGTTACTTAGACTTCGTTTTAATGTACAGGATAACAGCTGTACATTCTGCAATACTGATATTGAAACAACAGACCATTTATTTTTCTCTTGTTGTATGGTGCAAATGTTCTGGACACAATTACAAAATTGGTTAAAAGAAATATTTCCTTCATCTATGTATCATTTTACAAGAGATGACATAACATTTGGTGTTCTGGTAAACAACAAAAAAGAAGAACTCTGTATTAATGTGATTTTATGTATTGCTAAATTCTGTATTCACAAACGCAAATGTCAAAAATACCCACCCAACTTTTCCGTTTTCAAAAATGAACTCAAACTGTATATAAAATCCTTGAAATGTATGAAAAGACCCAATGCTGTAAAACTTCATTCTTATTTATGTGATATTTCCCTGGACTCAAATGAACAATGAACTAACATCCCCTTGCAGACTCTTTTTTTTTTTTTTTCTTCTTTATCTCTCTCTCTCTGTCTTGTAATGTAATTGTTCCCATTTGTTACCGATGCACATTCTCAATGCCAAGTTTGTTATAAGGCACTGTTATAATGCTATCATTTTCTTATGTATTTTGTCAATAAAGATGAAATTTAAAAAAAAAAAAAAAAAAAAAGATATTTCCTGGTCTCCAAACAGAAAAGTGCACCAGTGAATTATTAACAAACCCTGTTACATTTTGTACCCTGAGTGAGAGGGAAGCGAGCTCTGAAATTCTTCATTTTCTGGGAGAGTGCAGCAGCATGATCAGGTAGAAGTGGTTTCTTTTTCAGCATTTACAAGTCGCATCATAACAGTAAATGTTCTCTGATGGACAACATGGTGGCTCAACAGTTAGTCTCTTCACAGAACAGTTTGGTTATTCAATATGCTCCAGCTTTCTCCTGCTGTCTGAGAGCACGAATGTCAGGTGGATTCAATTTCTTTACCCAGTCTGCTGCTATAGATTCCAGCCTCTGCAACCCTGCACATATATTCTGTGTAATAGATGCATGACTAGATAAGGAGCCAGAGTTGTTATGTATGGGAGAACCTCCATCCTACAACTGGAACATGTTACATATGATCACTGGCTTGGCCCCACTGTGCTGTCCGTTATTGTGATTTGAATGATAAACCCAGTGTGACATGTTGCTCTCGGTTGCCCTTACTATGTCTTTTCAGAATGTCCAAACTGCACCCTGAAGCAGTCGGACAGTTCTCCACTGCAGGAACTTGCAGGCTATTTTAAGGCAGCCCAAACCTTTGACAATGTTCTGACCTCAAGAACTGCCCCTGTAGAGCCTCTTTCAGGGATGTTTTCCGAGAATAAAATGCTAACTCCAGGGTAGATACTTAAAAAAAAAAACTGCTGTGTGGGTCTAAATGCTGGTTTTTTTTTATTATTCAAGGAGCATAAACATCCTATTCTTTGTGTTTTTACATAAAATGTGTCCAGAGCTTTACATAGAAATATCACTCCACAGAGTGTTACAGGCAACCAAGACAAATGGGGAAGGTCTAATTTTATAAGTCGCATTTCAATCCATTTTCACACCGGCACTAAAAAGTTATTAATAAATATATTTTGCTTTACATAAGGCCATTTTCCACCTCAGGAACTTGTGGATCGTCTTAGGTTGGCCTGAATGCTTGTGCATGTTCAAACCATGAGAGCAGCGTTTGGGGCAGTGGTAGTGCAAAAGTTAAGACCCTGGGCTACTGATCAGAAGGTCAGAGGATCAAACCCCACTGCGGCCACTGTTGGGCCCTTGAGCAAGCCTTACCATGGCTGACCCTGCGCTCTGACCCCAACTTGGATATGCGAAAACATTTCACAATGCTGTGAAAACGTATTCGTGACAAATAAAGGCTTCTTCTTCTTTTTCTTTCATTTCAATTTTTTTTTACCTTTTCCAGAGTTGAATCGTAGACGACAATAAGCTCCATTTCTTTCCACCATCTCAGTGTCCTTGTCCAGTAGCAGTCCACAGGGTGTTACAGGCAACCAAGAAGGCCGGGGAAGGTCTCATTTCATAAGTTGCATTACAATCCATTCACACACTTATACTTATACATACACACAATAATAAAGTAATTATCACACATAAATTGCTTCACATGAGGCTATTTTCCACCTCCAGGACTTTCAGATCATCTCAGAATGGACCGAATTTCTGTGTCTGTTGAAACCATGGGAACCACCCTGTAGTACTGCTTTCAGGGGCATTTTTGTGGAAGGAAAAAAGAAATGACTCCAGAGTCGGTACTTCCAAGTCTCAAGAAGACAAATGCAGTTTGATTTAATCCGCAGATGAAACCAAGTGCCATTTCTCACTGCTGTGTTCGTGTCTTGTCCATAGGGTTCTGTGGGTAACCAAAAAAAGCTGGGGAAGGTCTCATTTTTAAACTTACATTACAATCTGTTCACATCCTGCAAATGATCTCTGGAACTTTTTGGGATCCACGTCCGTCGGACCTCTTTCAGGGCTATTTTTTGGGGGAAAAAATTTGCAGCTCTGAAAAGGTCTCAAGAAGATAAATGCTTATTACTGTATTTTCCGCACTATAAGGCCACTTAAAAGCCTTTAATTTTCTCAAAAATTGACGGTGCGCCCTTCAATCCGGTGCACTGAGGTCCAAGTGCTCCGCTTCATTGACTGTCGTACCATTTCCCACCGACATATTTACGTAAAATACGTACACTAAGTACGCTGGCAGCGATAAACCAAGGTATCTGACTAAGGTATCTGCTTTGACTGTTGTACGAGCTTTCGCGAAAGCCGGCGTCATTGCTGAACAGCCACCCGGCAACGAGACTGACTCCGACAATGACGAGAGGGAACCCGGCATGCTTGATGGAGAAATTACCCAGCTGTTCAATTCAGATACAGAAGATGATGACTTTGAAGGGTTTATGACAGAAGATTGATCAAAAAATAATGTGAGTGTATTTGTAAATACGGTACGTAGTAGAATAAAGTTCAGCAAACTCACTGTTTTACTTCAGTTTCCTTATTTTAGCATGCGCCTTTTAACCCGGTGCGCCTTATGTATGGCTTAAGTACAGAAAGTCTTTTCTAGCTCAGGAACTTGCAGACTGTCTAAGGGTTAACTGAGTCTTTGTGCATGTTCCAGCTGATAAGAAGACAAATGTTGATTGGTTAAACTTGGAGAACACCATTTTTTAGTGCCATCTCAATGTCCTCATCAAGCAGAAGTCTTTTTGTCCCAAATGTCGCCATCAACAACATAAGATTTACCATGTAGACCAAGAAATAAAAACTCATAGGACTAGGATTGTGTCCAGTAACAGCAATTTGTTGCCGATTTGGAATTAATGTTGTGGTTGAAGCAGTTGGATCTTAGACCACAATGGGAACAATGGCACTGAAAGGGTCAATTCTAGGGCTGTTCTTGTAAATGCTCAACCCACCTCACACCTCCTCTGAGTTCCTGCAGTGGAAAGTCACCTATAGGTGCTTGAAAAGGGTCAACATCCAAGACTCCAGCTGCATGAAGTCTCGTTCTAGTACATTAAGCTAAACTGTTGCAAGAGGAGCAACATGTTGGTGTGCAATGTTTCATGTTTATAGCATACAAAGCTCCATATCCACACTCTAAAAGGAGGAAACTTAGTAGATCTGATTCAGGTCCTGGTCCTAATAAGATGCTTTGAAGGTTATCCGTTTGCAATGGCGAAAATTAATCTTGTTAATTGAAACTGATGGCTAAGAATTCTGCTTGTGCGAAAAACATAATAAAAAGCTCCCCCAATAAACCCAGTGAAATGTATGCAACGGCATATAAAGGGAGTCAGTCTCAGAGAAAATAATGCAGCCATGAGTTTGTGGTAGTGCTGAGACCTCTGCTCTCTGTCTCCCAGTCTGACAGCCTCTTAGATGAATGCTCTCTGCTTTCTGGAGCTGACTTTGTTGTTTTCCCAGGCAGCCATGTGCAACTAGGCTAATGAGTACATTTAGCTGGAAAATGCTGAGGTAACACTTTCATCACACTGTGTGCGTGTGTGTGTGTGTGTGTGCGCACAGCCGCGGATTTGTGTATGTGTCTGTGTGTGTGTGTGTGTGTGTGTATACAGTATATCATCTGTTTATTAGGGTCACAGTGAGAGACTGAAGTTTGAGCTGAAAAAACTAATTAGGCTCCTTGCATCACACCTTTCTACTCACAATAAACCTTCTTCCATGCATCTCTTTCTCTTATTCCTTCTTTATTTCCATTCCTAGTCGCTGTCTAGCTCCCTCCCACTGTCTTCCCCTCTCTTATAATTGTGCAGTATGTTAATGGCGCAAACACATCGACAGTAACATAGATGGGGATTATTGCTAATGATAGCATCCAAAACAACCTCACATCAGGCGGTTAAGACTTTGCCAAACACTTTTTATGATTAGGAGGAACAAAATGCCAAACTCACACGATGGAGTGCCGCTGTTCGTGTCAGGTTTGCACTCTTTTGCTACAGAGGAATTGAAGAAGACTTGGGGCCAAGTTGGAGCATCTATGAACCGCTCAACACTTAGCAGGAGTGTATAGATGGGAAATGGGCCAATGAGCTGCAGGTTGTTAGAGGACTTCACTAAAAACATGAACCCCTTTCAGACATGCACTTCTTTCTTTTCAGTTCCATTTTATTGATGGACAGTGTGAAACGGTAAAGAGAGGAGAGAGACATGCAGCAAAGGGTCGTGAGCCGGACTCGAACTCACGACCACTGCTGGCGACCTGCGCCTACGTGGTAACACCTCAACTCCGTGAGCTCTATGGCGGCCAGCATGCACTTCTTTCTGACCGCATCTGAATCTGTCACCTTTATGTTTATATGACGTAAAAGGAGGTCGGACCCAGGCTGTCATACCATTTTCAACATGCAACAAGTGTGGGTCACATGCCATCACATTAACAGAAAAGTACTTTGAGTAGGGAAACCTTTCTCCACATTTCTGCACCAAAAAACCCAGTTTCTCGTTAAATTTGCTCTACAATCTATTACAAACTGAAACGTCTATAAAAATAAAACTCAACTACAATGCACAGGTCAGATTAATAAGACTTTAAAGTAATGTATGCTGTCCAGGTTTTGACAAACTATTAACATGAGCTGACATTTTGTTTTGTTGCTTCCTGCTGTTTAAGAGTCATTCCTCTGAATTAACTAAAATACCTGCAGCATCAGACAGCAGCGGGATCAAAAGAGAGACCTGCATGATTTTAGGAACCTTTACCAACAGAAATAACCGCATTAGTCAGTCCCTCCAGGATTTCGCAGGTGTTTTTCAACATTGTTGGGGCCTAAAATGCCTGAATTTGCTGGAGCTTTTCTAAAAAATTGCGATGTGAGTTGTGATGTTTTAAGCGTATTTGTTGCGATAAAATTGCGGGAGACAGTAAAAAATTGTCAAAAAGTTGCATTTTTTTCTTTGTTTTGTATAATTCATAAAAAATTTTAAAAGTTTAAAAAGTTAATTTCACATCCTGGCACACACGTGTTCACACACACACGCTCACAGCTTGTCACGTCAGTTAATTAATCTAACTGACCTTCATTCTTTCAGTGCTGGACACAGATCTGGATGCAACAGCTTCATCATGGTGGTTTGTCTGGTCTGTGGTCCGCTGGTTTCACCCATTCTCCTAATATGTCTTGGGGCAGAAAAATGTTTGTCAATGGATGAATTTCGTTTGTGTTCCACCTCAATATTTCATGGGGTGCAAAACAGTTTACCTCCGCTTTGGTGAAGAACATCAGGGAATTGTCTTGCAGTAGTTTTTGTTGCATGCGTATCTGTATCTTCAAACCATAAACAAGGAAGTGAATTCGGTGACGTACGTGCATTACTGGGGACTGCTGTGATTGGTGGAACTCACAGGAGGCGGGACAAAATTGTGGAAAATGATTGGACAAAATTGCAAGGTCGCGCAAAATTCACGGAGATTGGTTGAATTTGCATTAATTGTTGCGATCGCAACATCACAAATTCCTGGAGGGACTGGTTAGTTACTTACAATTACCAGTGATCCCTGACATGGAGACAGGATGGATCAGGATCTAACAGCAGGTCTCAGTTGCAGGTAAATCATGTGACATAGCAGCTGTCTTCAGGTTGAGGTTAGAAGTGAGAGATGAACCCAGCAATGTCACATAACTCATGTCTGAAAAGAAAATGGCATGTAGTCTTTCCAAGCAATACACCTCCGAAGTGTAAAGTAGAACAGATGAACAGTGATTGAGAAAAGTGATGAACAGAGTCCTTCTTTTATAGTCAGATGATTCCTCTTTTCATGTCTCATTTCCTTTCCTCCTGTAGTGTGTGCTTTCTTTTCAGTTTATCTGTCTTTTAACTTGATGTCAATGTATGTTTCCAATAAAAAAATCTAAATAAATCAAGGCAGAATAGGAGAATATGCAGAATAAGTTGGAGACAGTCAAAGAGAGAAATCATGTGGACACTCCTCAGATGTTTTAATAGACTGAGGTTGTTGCTGTTCTCTCAGCAGTTGTGAAATTTCCTCAGCTTTCCTCAAACCAGAGTTCTGTTAAAACGGGAGCACAAAAATAAAGTCTGCAACTTTGTTGTTGCCGAAGAACAAAAAAGTTTATTTGCGGCAGAGTTCCAGCCCGAAGATTTAATTCCCGCCTTGTAATAATACAAAGCTTTCAAGTAGGAGCCTCGCACAAGTGATATTTTTGGAGAGTGTATCCGCGGCAGCTCAAGTGATGTGAGCAGACAGTTTCTGCTGCTCAGCTTAAAGAGCAAAAAATAAATCTGTGCTTTTCAATGAGGCTCTGACTTTGGCCCTCGTGAGCTTTCCTTTGTCCTTCCCAGTGAGTCCAAATGAATAACAGGATGGTTTTGCAAATTGTGAATGTAACATGTCTTTGCAATTATTGTCCAAACCAGTTCAGTTTTCATATGTTAGTGACTTATTCAACAAATGATGCTCGTGTGACTATGCAGTTTAAATGTACAGTATTCAGAGAGGGAAAAACCCTCAACTGAAACATGACAAGGCTAAAACTTTGATGCAGCTCCTCTCTCAGTGCTGTAGTAATACAGAGGAAGACAGCATTATTTGTTGATGCACTTTGTGTTATTAATTATTTTTGTAATCTAGTGAAGCCAGTTCTTCACTTTCTCTTGTCCTTGTAGTTCTGCTTCCCTGTTCTGTTGATGTCTCTCCTCTGAGCATCTGTTCATCCATGTTGCTTTACAACTTCCACAAAATACAACTTGAAGAAATAATTGTAGGGTCACTGCCTTGTAGTTTCTCATCATTTGGCAAATCTCCCAAGCTTTTCATTTCTGTACAATGAAAGTGTATTCTCGTTTCCGTTTTGAGACAAACGTACTTTCTCACCTGCGTGGTCATAGGAAAGGTTCCCAGGAGGTAAGAGAGGACCTGAATTTATTTACAATTATATAAAAACAATAATTTTATGTGTTTTTGATTTCAAGTTGATGTTCAATCAAGTGGAGATTGTTAATTTGTCTATAGCACATATAGTAGACATAAAGGTGTAATGCAACAGGCATTAAAGGTAAAAAAAAAATTATTGATGCCATAAATGCCATTCAAACCGATCCTAAGAGAAACCCGTGCTTGCAAAAGGTTCCTAGGTATGTCTTGAATATGCACAAACCGGCATTGGGGGAATATATACGCTTTCTCGGCTGCAGCAGTATGTTGCAAGTTTGCAACAACCGGCGTCAAGGGGTTAAGTGTAAGGAGAGACTATACAAAGAAATTCATAGTCATCCACACCTTTTAAATTCATCAACCAAGGAGTTGCAGTTGAAGTAGTTGCTGCAGGACTTTGGAGATGCATTAATTTATACATGCTTTCTATTGATGGAGTCCAGACACAGAAGTTCTAAAATCTCCAGATATCCCATGCTTTGTCCGCCTTCTGTGCTCGGCTCACCTTAGTTAATTATATTTATTGACGCAGAGCAACAACCCAGTCTGTAAGTAGCCGCTATATTCTGTAACAATCGTCACATGTAACTTGCGCGTTTGCGATTAGGAGCAATGTGTGGGTGTATTGTAATATGAACAGAACTGTGTCCACTGCCTGCTAATCGGGCTGTGCACAAAAAAGACAAGAAAAGCTCGAACTGGCCCAAGGACGGCTACAGGACTTTGCCCCTTATGGAGACTAAAGTTTTGTTTTCACCTGTGTTGTAGTTACAGTAGGTTTAGGGAAATATTACGGTTTGGGTTAAAATATGACCCTTTAACAGCATTTTGGAAGCTTCTCCTTAATATTCTGGTTTACCAGGTTGTCTTCACCCATCTAAAGACCAGTTAATGGCTTCCGCATGATCAGAGTAGACTTTGAAAATGGATCGCTAACATGCAGATGGTTCTGTTGACCCTACAGTAGGTACATGTTGGTTCCAACTTGCCCCTAATATCAAATACAAAAAAAAACAGAACAAGCTCCTGTGGAAGTTTCTTGAGACTTTGCACGTTTTACAGGATGAAGCAGCTGGTTATGAAATGGGCATTAGCACTGTGTTAGTGTATGCAGGGCACAGTGATAGCACAGGACTTCTGGAGATTTTAGAACGTCCTACTATATATGGTCACTGTTGTACCACCAACGTACAGCAGCGACTAATTTCACTGCAACTCTTATATGATGAATTATAAAGGTGTGGATGAAGGAGAATGTGTTTTAAGCTGCATTTGTTTTCCTGGTCGCTAACTTTGACCTGCACATGGGTGTCTGCAGAGTTGTCCACTAGAATCGTTGGGGATTAACTAACAAAATTTCCATCACGTGTACCTTTGCGGACACAAAAAGCATGAATTGTCCCTATTATCTGATTATTTAGCTGAACAGGAGCAACAATAAAACAAAGCGGCAAAGACATGTTGATTAGAAACATATGTTTCCCTCAAACCATAATTGAGAAAGCAGTTTGGCTGTGCAGACATGTAACTTATCGAAGACACGACTGCATTTGTAATCACACAATTACTGGAGATTTATCACAAAGGAGAAATGAAATGAAACGGTGTTAATTAAGCAAGATGTTGACACAAAAACAGACAACATAAAACTGAGTTCGTCTGGAAGATGTGGTATAATGAATCTCGCTAGTCGTGTTATTTCGATACACATTGTCAAGCCATAATGAACTATTCAGTGTCTTGCAGTAGAGTGCGTTAGGGATCATTTAGGGTGCATATTAATATCTAATTTATTGGTGTTCATGGTATCATGGACCCTGATCCACTACGGTATGTTTTACAGATAATAAAAATGCAAACGTAGATGAACTGTTTTGCAAATAGCAACGTCTCTCCTCACATGCATTTGCAGGCAATCACTGACAACAGGGGTCACTGCGATCGCCAGGAAGGAAAGCAAACCAATTACAAGGAAGTTTGTGCTCAGCAAACCGTGAAAATGCCGTACACATTTCATGCAAACGGAAGACACGGGCGTTGTTTCACTTCGGATGCACTGCTTGCACGCTTTGGAGCACTGACCTCCACGGCCAGAACTTGTTTGAAGAAGTTCGTAGGAGGTCAAATCTTCGCCACTCCAGTCCTGAACACAGAGCTGAAGTTCTTTCTGTTCAAGTGGTGTCAAGTTAAACACCAACAGAGCGTCCAATGCACAAGAATATGCATAAAGACGAAAGAAATGCACACAAATAGACTAAAACTGGGCTTTGACTGAATCTAATCTTCAGTGATCGCTGCGTCGAGTCGAACTGTAGAATCTGGAGCAGCTAAATGCCAGACTCCGCTCCGAGTACAGTATTTATTTTTGTCTTGTTTTTTTACCCCGAGCTGCCAGAATAGAAGTACAAAAGGCCTAAACGGTGCATATGCAGCGGTTGTCATTGCTGCTGATTCAACAATAATTTGTGTAATTCTTTCTACTCTTGACATGCGTAGCTTTTTTTCTACCGTCTCCACAGCACCTCATTCCTGTTCTGTTTCAGTTTGAGGGACATTCAGGTTGAAAAGCTTGTTCTTCGTTTATTTGGTATAAATATTAAAACACCCCAGAGCTGCTGTATACAGTTTGAAAAGACATCCATCAGTTTAACTAAGGATTCCCACATCCACTGTAGCCCACATCATTTTCGTGTTGCTCAGCCCTTCCCCGTCTCCTCCTTCTCCTTTTCTGTCTTCTGTCTGCCTCTATTTTCTCCACTGCTCCTCTTCCCTCTCATTTCCACCCCTCTAATCATATACTTGTATCTCTCTTGTGTGCATTTGAGGAGGAGGGAGGGGCGGCTATAGTAATAAGACCATTAATCATTGAGAATAATTCGCAGAAAAATCAGCCAGCCTTGTTGGATTTGACAGCCACCTCATTGGATCTATACGCTGGAACATAAAATATGGCGAGATAAGAAGCTTTGCATGTGACCCATGAGGTGTTTTTCGCAGGGTTCTGTGCATTTACGAGAGTCTCCTCCGCCCGCATTTGCTGGAATTTTCATTCAAATCTATGCATTTGCAGATGCTCTTCGCACGGCGTTAAGATTGTATGCACGCTGTATGTAAATCTGAGTATCGTGGCCGCTTGTTCTGTCCCTACAAGGCAAATCATATACCCGCCACAGCAGGGCGGGTGCGGCATTTTACACAGCAACTCATAAAATCGAAGCCATTCTTCCGTCAAAGTCAACCTAATCAATCCTTCAGACTGGGAGTGCTGGGCTTCATATGGGGTCTTCCTCCATATGGGAGCCTTCATGTGTGGTATATGGAAGAAGTGGAAAATGCATACTGTGTACAGCCATATCACTTAAATGTCAAATGATTCTGAAATTGCAGAACTTTAAAGTAACTGCATTAATTCCAAGTTCAACAGTAGGCATTTGCTCTTCTGTAAAATGAAAAAACTGGCAGTTTAGAGGTATTTTGTTTTTTAAAAAAGTGCTCCACAGTAGGAAAACACTGCAACAAAAGTCAGCACACCTTTCATTGTGGACGCAGTGGGTTTTGGATGGTTTTCATGCTGGAATATTCCTCTTCTTCAAGCTTCTGCAGACTGGGAGTCATCTTGGCAGACAGTATTATGGTTTATCCACAGGCATTCATCTATAAATGTCATCTCCACAACACCTTTCCCGCTCGTGCTCCATATCATCACACTTCTACCTCTGTTCTTCACTGTCAGGACTATGCACTATTCACTGGTCAAGTTCACAACAAACATGCTGGAGGACTCCATCTGAGTCCAACAAATTTATCTTCATTTGACCAAAGAATGTTCTTCCAGTACTCATCAGACTCCTTGTTATGCATTGTAGCAAAGTTAAACCTTGCAGTTTAGTACAGAAGAGATGGCAAGGCTTTTGTCCTTGGACGCCATGCATAGAGGTTGATGTTATGAAATGTCCTTCACACTGTCTGGGCTGTCACAGGAAATCTCATTTCCCACTGATAATAATAGTGCCAAGTCTGAAGCTGCTGCCTGTGTTTTTTTTTCAAAGCCAGATTGTGAAAGTAATGCACTGTCGATGGGATGGGAGGACGACCACTGCAGCCCTGATTAGTGGTACTATGGCTCCTTCTATACCTCCTGATTACTGCAAGTGATTTTTAGTTGCTCATTGAATCTTTCGCTGTCTTTTTTCATCTTTATGAAGTCTTACAACCAGATTTTTCAGCTCCTCTGGCAATTCTTTTCTATGTGAAGCCATGATGCAGACATAGACACAGCCCATAGGTCCAAAACTGAGAAAGCTCTGACGCTCACAGCTCATTTTATAACCATGTTCATGCAGAGTTAGGCTGATTGGAAATCACCAGTGTATTCAGTGTAGTTTCAGTCTTTGTTTTTGATAGTTCGTAAGAGAAAACGCTCTCTTTGTCAACTTAAAAATAATATAATTATTGAAAGGTGATACACTTTTGAGTAATTTAAGTGTTATTGCACAGTGATGTACTCACTACTGTTGTACACTGTAGAAAATACGTCATTCTTTGTCAGTTTAGTTTCCTTTTTATTCATTTTAGTCTGTTAGGTTTTTACTTAACTTTGTACTATACCTTACAAACCCATTACTGAAACACTACCGTGCTTATGTAGTGTAATTTCCTCAACCCTTCAACGAACAGGTGGTGATTAGATATTAACAGCATAGCAGCATTATCTCATACATCAAAGTTAAATCATTAAGGTCATCATAAAGGCTGTTTTTCCCTTTTGATTTATGGCTGAGTGAAACTGCCCCCCCCAACCAGACGAGCGTTCGTATCGGCAAAATTTGCTATTGATTTACATAATCATGGCAGATCCCGCCCACCGCAGCCCTCGGAGGCAAGTCGAGCAGATGCTCCTCATCGGCGGCAAAAGTGTTTAACCACGGCAAATGCTGTTATTTAAACATTTACACCGTGGCGTTGGTTTCAAACCTCGTGCGGGAAAAAAAAAAAAGAACGCTTCTATATAAACTTTCTCTGCCGCTTTAAACTAAGTCACAAATTGTTTCAGAGGACTTTTTTTTTTTTTTTGGTGTGTGTCTGTAACCCACATGAGTGCAGTTTTAATGAGCTTGGTTCCCAGACGGAAATGTTTCAAAAAACCCCCTGATGTAGGGGATTAATAACCTTAGAGAGGAGAGCTGTAATAATAAGAAGAATTCTGGAAAGTGTGTGTTTGAGTGTGTGTCGCTAAGAGCATGCTGCTTTCTTTTTTTTTGTTTGTTTTGTGTCTGTCTGCCATCCACCACCCATAATATTGTTGTTGCTGTGGAAAGGGCAATGTCACGCATGTATACAGGCATCCACACACACACACACACACACATCGCAGTAATGTTACACATGAAGGGTGTCAGTAATGGGATTCTGGTCAGGCCAGTGTGACCATGCTGTACCGAGCTAAGGTCATTGATACCATATCAGGAGCCGAGAGGGAGGAGAGTTTAAGGGGGGGGGTGGGAGGCGGGTGAGGGAGGAAAACAAAGGCGAACAGCGGCGACAAGGAAACAAAGAATGGGTTGTTTTGAGGGAAATTGTCATTTTACCGTTAGCCGGTGCTGCGATCGGGTTCCTAGCATCATCCATTATCCGCGTTTTCTTTTGTTTTAGCCTCTCTACTTTCTCTATTCCCCCTACGCTTCCTTTTTCCTCACCCTCCTTCCCCTCTCACACCTCCTTAGACAGGGCTATTTTCTGCCTGTCAGGCAGTTTGCAGGCGAGCACTGTTTTCCACCCTGGTGCGACTCTTTTTCGTGCATATTGTACAAGTGGCCGTTTGATTTATGTTTACATTTGTGTCTTACTGCGCCTGTCCGTGCATGTGTGTGTGTGTGTGAGACAGCATATTTCGTAAGTGACCATTTGCTTCCTGTGCTCGGATACCTGCATGTGTGTGTGTGTGTGTGTGTGTGCGTTTGTGTGTGTTCCCCTGTTGTGACAGTGTTGAAATCCAAGCTGACATCCCCTTCTCCCTGCAACAGCATATGCCCCTCAGCAAGACCACTGGGAGACTACAGAGAGAGAGAAAGAGGGAGGGAGATGGATGGAGGCGGAGGAGGGTGAGAGTTAAGGGGAGGGGGGGAGGGCAAAAATAGAGAGAGAGAGAGAGAGAGAGAGGGGGAGGAGGAGAGGATGGAGGATGCGATAGAAGGGAAAAAGTGAAAACAGGACGAGAGCCACGGACTGGGAGAGAAAGCACCCCCATCGCGTTCCCTTTCAGTCCTGCTAGCGTTGGCATGTGTTAAATGTAAAGCTGCTGGCTGACTCACCAGGCTTCCAGCTCATATTCAGCAACTCTCTGCTGCTCTTGTCTGACAGAGAGACGGAGGGAGGGAGGGAGGGAGGGAGAGAGGAAGGCTAGCAGCTCGGATTCAACACTGTCTAGTTCGGCGACGGAGGCAGAGAAAACAGAGGCAAGAGGCCACCGGTGAATTACCAAAACTGTCTCCTCTCCTGTCCCGCCTGAAAAGGGTTTCTTTTTTTTAAACAGAGGCATTCAGTCGCTGAATAGTGTTGAGATGCTGCTAGCTTTTCACTGAACTGAATGTACTAAATCATTAGTGTCACTGGTTAAATCAGTGCCAACAACCCCTCCAAACGAAATATTGTACATTGTTTGGCGCCGTCTGTCTTCCAAAACCACCTGTTTCAGCATTTAGGCATCTAATGTTTCCATGGGAAGGATGACTTTTTTCCTCCTAACTATCTCAAATGCATTAAGACTGGAAACAAAAGAAACACTTAAAGTCTGAGTAAGGAAAAGATTGTTTTTAGTTTTTTGAAAAAATTAGTTGTTCAACTCTCTGAGCACTAAAACCTGCCTGATTTCAAAACGAGTCACCAAAATTACATCATTTACCAGCCAGAAACTGTGAAAACAGAAGAAGAATCACTGGATTTTTAACTTTCTGACAGTCCTTAAACTAATCAAGTGTCTTCTGCAGTTTCATCTGTCATTTTTTTCATTTTTTTTAATTCTACAATTCTCATTAAAAACATTCACCAAAAGCAAATAATTTTTACAAGACAGATTTTGCAAAAAACTAAAAATTCTTTGCTCCTTGCTGCAACCATGAAGCCACAGGTGACTAAGCTGCGACCAACAGCCACGTGACAAGAATTCTGGGACTTTTCAGCTGAACTGCAGGCAGTGTATGACAAAAAGCGGAAAGGAGGCAAATATGGAAACACATTAGAGTGGTTGAGAGCGAAATAAAACGCATTTGACCAATAAAATAAATGCAGCGTGGATCACAAACGGTGCACAGCGGAGCAAGTTGTTGGAAGATACACCCAGCATGGTGGAATACCTTTCTAGAATTGGTGTGCAGGACACTGTGGGGAAAACGGCAAGTCTGTAGAGGCTGTAAAAATGTAAATAATTAAACATCGAATATGTAAAGCCACCATGTTTTCCCAGTCTTACTCAGCATTTGCTCTTTTTGTAGGATTTATGGAATTCAAGACATTTCTGAGTTCTCTCTACTTCTAGCCATGGTTGTGCTGTTTCCACAGAGGTGCAGGACTTTATATTGCAGAGAAAATGAGCCCACAGTGAGTAAAAATGTGACAGGTGTTGGAAAATGGATGCGATTAGTCAACCCATCCATCCTCAATGACCCTTTTTCCTATTGGTTCCAAGTTATTATTATTATAATAGTAATATTGTTCTGGAGTCTGTAGATAACACATGCTACACAAACGTGTTGTAAAACTTGAAGTCTTCTGAGCCCAAAACCTGTAAGCGTAAAATCAAGGTTAGGGTGGCTTTTTTTTCTCATGGCGACAACAATAAACACCAAGGATTGTTTTATTAAAGCAACGTTGACTGGATAGAAACCGAAAACAAACAACTGATTCATGTATAACAGTCTGACAATTTGCTTGTTGCTGATCCATCCATCCACCCCAACCTCCTCCCATTGCTCCCATTATAACTACTGTAGCAGATAAGAAATCTTTGTCCCTTGAATATACACCATTATGAGGCTCTTGCTGAAATGACTGATGTTTTTCTCGGGATGTCGTCAGCCATTCTACTACAGGATCATATTATACTGTCCTTAAATGTGCTAAATTATAGTAGCAGATTACTACTGGTAGGATTGTGCATGATCATACCCAGACACTCGGATGAAATTAATAACTTGTAGAGTAACAAGTCCTTTCTCTGAGAGGCTCCCATGTCTCGGGGGCATGTTTGGAGGATCATAATAAAACTCCATGAAAGGAGGAGGAAAAGAAAAGGTAGACGTGGGCGGGGATGTGGGGGTTGGGTTTATAGTCGCGCTGCATGGAACTCAGTTTTTATATCTGGTTCAATTCCCACCGGGGACGTGTACATAAAAGATGTACAGTGCGCCTTCCTGGTATTTTAAGGCACTTTTGATGAAAGCCATTTACAATATACAGTAATATGTCAGGAAAATCGAGGCATGAAGGGAGGATGGGTTACTGTTCACTCATGTATCACCACTTTTCGAGACGTTTCGCAGCAGCGCCTCTCACATTTTGATATGTTATTTGTCTTGAGTGAGTTTTTTAAGTTTCCCTTATAGTCGTCTCCTCCGAGAAACTCCACTAATGCGTTGCTCAAGGGCACCTCGGCATTAGGATTATTCATCACAAACCCACTTGTCTGCTCAATTCTGCGTTCTCTTTTTCGGGAAATGAATAATTTCTCCGTCCGTGTGCTTGAAAAAGTTTGCAGAGACGCCGTCCTATACCGTCAGAGATTTTTAAAAATGCACAGTGTGTTTTTAATGTTTTAGTATAGAAGTCATATCAACACAGACAGAAATATATATATATATCTTTTCTACATGCAAAACCATTTTAGTAAAGTGCAGTTTAATGCTGCAGTGGAATGTCTTTGGGGGTGAAGAACAGGAGGGTTGAAGGAGAGCGAGTCTGAGGGGGCTGGTTTACACTGTACATAATAATATAGTGTGCATATGTGCATGAAGGTGATCCAGTCATGTTGTAATGTATTCTGTGGCCTTGGACAGCATACATATATATATATATATACATAGTATGGAAAATGGATTTAATTGGATTACAAGCATCACACAATGGTTTTTATGTGTCTGAAGATGAAAGAATATATAAGAAACATCTGTAAATTAGCTTTTATGATGAACAACATGATTAAAAATATCCACTCCACCTGCTCTGTAAGCTGTAGGTTTTCCCTTCAACCTCCACTCTCCTCCCGCTCTCCTCTGTCGGCCTCATTTTAGTTGTTTCAGCACGTCGAAACACTTTTCGCTACCTGCTGATCGGGAGCCCTGATGACCGCACTGGATGTAAAATGATTTCCTTTGCAATTTTTTTTCCCCCTCCACTCCGACATCAGTGAAATGCCACGGCGGCACAGTGTAGGCTGTTTTCTGGGGACTGATTGTGTAGGCAAGGTAAAGGAAATCGCTGCACTGTGCACACGACGTGACTGATGATCAAACTGAGCCGCATGCAGAAAACAACAGTGGCGTGATGCCGTTGAAGGAGATGTTAAAAGGGTGATATTGTTTTAAAGAGGTGTCATGTCGCCCAAATTACAAACAAAAGCACTTTTCTTTCATGGATAGAAGAATTCTGGCGCCTTAAAAAGAACATTTCTTTAACCAAGTGTCCTCTTAATGAGACATATTGGCATATTGGACCTTCTTGTTCCTCAAATAGTCAGAAGTGACAGGAAAATGCATCAATTTCTGTCAATTAAGTAAACAGACTCTTCATCCTTACTGTACCTGGACTGATCATGCTTATTGTTGTGTGTAGTCACCCCTAAAAAGTCCCTTTCTGAGCCACGAAAAAGCCTGTTTTCACAGTTGTTTAATCTATTCATGCAGATAGTTTTGGTTGGAAACATTGGGGCGTTTACCTCTGATGTTTCTACCTCCAACACAAAACACTTAAAACACAGAAAATCATTTATTTTAAAAAAAGCAGTCATGGTATTTTCAATGGGGATGAGCATCTTTAGCAGAAGGTACTTATAGATTTTAACTGTTCCCGATGATTCTATCTTCTTTTACAGTTTCTGGCTCTGGTAAATGGTGTGACTCTGGCAGTTTTTAAAAAGATAACATGCCTTTTAAATGTATAACTGTAGGTTTTAGAGTTCAGAGAGTTAAGATCGCATTAATTACAGGTCTGTGGAATGGATGCAAAACAGTTTCTCCCACTTCTCTCCCCACTACTTCCTGCGCTGGCATCGAAAATGGCACTCGGCATAAATTATGCATTTGTCCGACATGAGTGTGAACTCTGGGCTGCTCATATTTTGCCCCCACACCCCTCATGTCCTGTGTGTTAACTGAATTGACAAAACACTTTAAATATAACAACATCTGACATCTTTCTGACAATACACACAAAAACTGAAAATGTAGAAGCTCCTAAAAGCACCTGATTTGGATTTTATCAAGATATCAAATGGCTCACTGTAGATTATTCCCATGCATATAGGCCAGTAGGCTCAGTAGGTGTGTCGTCATGCATTCTGATCTGTGATGAACAGAAAATTAATCACAAGAACACTGGCATTAGTTAAGTGCAAGCGTGTGAATAAGTGCGTGTAAAATCTTTGCGTTGTAACATGCTGCAAATATAGCAACAGGGTGTATATTAACCCAAACCATGGTCCTTTTCCTCACTTAAAGTTAACCAGAAGCAGAACCAGAAGGTACGTAAACACAGCTTTAAAAGCACAACTCAAAACAAGACTTAAGTAAGAAAGCAAGACTATAATTATGGTCTGAATCAAACTCAAATCTCTAGCGTAGAGTTCTGCCAAGATACACCTCTACCAACCCTCCATCCTCCAAATTGGACTTATGTTCCTCTTTGTAAGTGTCAAATCACACCTCTGCATCATTAAGCAGGATGAAAACAAATGAACCAAGCTTAAGGCCGGCACACACTACAGGATTTTTCAAAACTTCACAGATTCAGAGACCACACACTTGAAGATAGCAAAAGACAGATCGCTCAAGATTTCTCACTTCTGATCTTATAGTGTGTGGTGTTCACTGCAGAGCTCACCACACACTATAAGATTCTAAACCGATTCCTCAGCAGACTATCAGGTTCTTCACGCTCAATATTCCAAATCTCGAGTAGTCAAACGTGACTTCAGTGTAAACAAACATGATGGGAATAACGGCGCTATAAATAACGACGTTACTAACGGCGTTCCTTTTTTCAGTAACGAGCAATCTAATTGATTACTCGTCCCGTCATTATAACTGCGTTACCGTTACTGCCAAAAATGCGGCGCGTTACTAGAATTGAAGCTGTTTTTCATCAGACCGTCTAGATCTGTAAGCCGAGGGGCAGAGATTCTTTAGGGCTGTCAAAATTGACGCGTTAGTGCGGATTAATCCATCATCATGATTAATCTGATTATTTTTTTAGCGACAGTAACTCTACTTGTTTGTTTTTACTTCCTCTTCCGTCAGTGAGCTGAGTCAGCTCGCGTTTTGATTGGCTTAAATCTGGTACACATCACACATTGAGCGTGCTCGGCTCCTCTCGGAGGAAACCCCACACACACTACAGGGTTTATAGTCGCAAATATTAAACATGTTCATTATCTACGAATTCTCCTTCTGAGGCCTTCCGAGCGGATCGGAACGGACAAAATCACTCTTAACACCCCCCCACAGCACAGGAACATCAGACACAATGTGCAAACATCCGACAGTCGGGACAAAAATCGGCCCGATTATCCTGTAGTGTGTACCAGCCTTTAGTAGAAGGTGGTGGATGTTCCAACTGGTCCGTAATTGTGAGAATGATCTGTGATCACAACCATTTAGTGACCTGATAACATCCAAAACAGGTAGTCGAAGTTATGGTGGGACTGTTGTGTTTGATTGCATTAGTTTTTTCATGTGTACCTAACACAGTATCAGGCGAGTAAAAACACATTTAATTTTACTTCATTTTAACCAATCAGAGTGGAATAGCCCATGTAGCAGCAACAGTAAACACCAGAGGTCCGGTTATCGTGTGTTGACTGAACAGTTTGTGGACGCAACATTTCCTCCTTCCTGTCTGTGTGACGAAGCTGCTCGTGATCTTCAAACCCCCTTCAACAAAGCTCTGCCCTCGTGAGGCCTGATCCCTCCTCACCCCCCGTCTCCCTCTCTCCTTCCTGTCTCTCTCTCTCCCCCCTCCAACCCTTAAGCTATCTGTCTCTCACTCATCCTCCTGCTGTCTCCCTCCTTTGCCCTCCCCTTCTCGCTTTGTTCCAGGGATCAAACGAGTATCTCTCCCGTCCATGCTCCGTCACCTGGGAGAACACACACTCTCCTCATCCCTCTGTAGCGCTCACACTCGTTCTGGCCTTTAGTTTGCAGCGACGTTATAATGTTTCTGTGCAGGATTTTCAGAGCAGCCGCGGCCGAACTAACCTTTCAGCTCACCTATCGCCTCGGATCAAAGACGAAAGAGAGAGAGAGAGAGAGAGGAAAGAGGCAGGAAGAGGAACAATGTCGGACAGGGCAGATTAAAACAGAAGAGAGTTTTTCTTTGAATTGAACTGAAATGACCACGATAAAGATCAGAGCCAACTCAGAGCGAAAAGAAAATCAAGCAAATGTTTAAACCCGTGTGGGCCTCTGCCTTAAGATGCAGCTCCTCTGAAACCCTTCTAGCAAGTCAATGCTACACAAAGTCAGTATGCTTTTTCACCAGGAAGGTATAGCTTGTTGTCACTAGCTAATCTAGAGCAAATTCTAACAGAACTTTGACAGAATTCACTGGGCTTTGCAGGAGGATGCGACAAGATGAAAAGATGCAAATGTGACATTTCAGTTTGCTCCATGTATATATTAATTTAAGGGGCATCTTCATTACTAGATCCCTATCTAATGTTTCATTGTCACTATTTTTCATCTCTTGAGTGGAGCAGAAGGTTCACATGACGTCTGATTTATTCTTCATGATTTATTAGGTTAGACTGTTTCCATTGCACTCGGTCCTTGCACCAACGTTCCCACTTCAGTCAATTGTAAAAATGCTTTATTTAATTATTTTTTTGCAATTTTTAAAAAGCATTTCTTTGCTTTTTCTTCACAAATTGAAATCTTATTTTCTCCTTGTATGTTTGTTTGTTGATATGGAAACTGATTGTTGAAAAGTAGACATGTCCCGATCTGATCGTCTTTTAAAATTTAGCATCTGTCAACATAGAGTCCCAGATGAATATCATTTTCCTATATAATACACACTTCAAGTACATTAAAGTTATTCAGATTAATGATATGCTTGACAGCTTAATCATTATGCAATGCATCAAAAAAGAAAACTAACATTTCTGCCTCTGAAATGATCCTTAATGTTACGTTGGTGGTCATTAATCTTTTGGTGTAAAGCTCCAGTAGGACATGCAGCATGAAAAGGGTAGGATGTACTGTGGCTCCACAAGCTCCAAAACTTTTATTCTCTACATGTAAACCATCAAAAGCATTGTAGATCTGCTGTAGTACTTGGCTCTTACTGTTCAATACTGTAGCGACTCAGGCAGACGGTCACTCGAACTGCAGGCAGTTCATGTGGGCAACCATGACAAAGACTTCTGTGGTACTTAATGGACTCCAACAAGAGCAGTATTTCTATAACTCAGTAATATACACCGATTAGGCAAAACGTTATGACCACCTGCCTAATATTGTGTTGGTCCCCTTATGTGCTCTAAAATGCTCTGAACCATTGGGCATGGACCAGAGGACCTCTCAGGGTGTCCTATGGGGTCTGGAACCAGGACGTTGGCAATGGATCCTTTGGGTTTTTGGCTTGTGCAGTGGGGCTTCTGTCGATCAAACTTGTACCACTGCATCCTTTTGATGCTTGATCAGAATGGGGTGTAGGAAGTTTGGAGGTCAAATCAACAACTTGGGCCATTGTCATGTTCCTCTACATGTTCATGATTGGTTGATGTTGTTTCCATGTGGTGGGATGCATTTTCCTGCAGGGGTAGGCCAGTGACATTTGGGATTTCCATTAGCATGAGGGAGTGTGCTTGTTGTGGGACAATGTTTATTTGGGTGTCTAAGTCTGATCAACATGGATGTTAAAATCCAAGGTTTTCCATCAGAACAGCACATAGTACAAATATGATCCATGTTATTCACTTCACCTGTCAGTGGTCAGGATGTTGTAGCTGATCGGTGTATGTAGCAATTTTTGCACCTCAAATCAAAAGTCTACTGACTAAAACAGTAACATCAGTGGGCTTTTATCGGCACCACGTGCACATTCAAAGAGACTCAGCAGGGAAAATGATGACTATGAATAGTTTATCGACAGGAGAATAAATATTTGAAAGTAATGACGGCCTTACTGCATTGTATCCCAGTAGATTTTGAATTGTTGCCTGGTGCTTGAATTTAGTGTTTTCTATCACATGAATGAAGGCGGTTCCACCATAAACCGAGCAGAAATGGTGCATAAAAATTCACCAGATGCAGGTTTCAAACTAAATCTGCACCCAGGGTTATAATATCTTAAAAGTAGACAAGAATTAAAGATGTTCTGCTGAACCAGTTTGATAAATGTGGCTAAGCTGTTGTTGTTCAGGATCATTCAAGGAAGCTTTATTTAGAGCGGAAACCTGCTTTCCTCATTTTTGCAATTTCACTCGGGACGCCAAAGTTGAGGGAGGCAGCATTCGTCTGTGCACCATCCCAACTCCCCTGCTGTTACTTTCCACCCTTCTTGATGTGTCCGGTCTCATTCAGGCGGGTCCACTTCAGTCCAGTCCTGTCCACCGTGGCTTAGTTTAGCTCAATCCGGTCCAGTCCGGCTGAGAACTGAACAGGTGGTATGTGACAGCAGGTATGAGCTGACATCAAAGGATCCAGAGAGAAAGAACCATCAGCCAGTGATGCAGAGAAAAGTGGGAAAGACAGGATAAAGGGAAGAAAGGAAAGGGTTGGAAGATGGCAGAAAGGTAGGGATAGTTTGTGAATCACGGCAGATTAATATTAGAGAAAGAGGAGGAAACTGGAGGTGGTGTTGGAGGGGTTTTCGGGGTGTTCGGTGGGTAACACAGAGTTGGATGCTTGTCTCCAGACCAACAGCTTGTGTGCTTAACTCTTGTGAATACCAATTGTTCTGCGGTGATAAAAGTCGACTGCGAAACACTAAAAAAACTCAACAAAAGTCTCTTTATCTCTCCCTCTGCTTCCGTCTTTGTCTGCCTTTTACTTTCAATGCAGCTTCACTTCGAATCTTTTGTTTGTGTGCGCGTTAAAGCAAACTTCGCCTATACTTTCTTTGGACCTCTGCGTCTCTTGTTCCTTCCTCTCCAAAGCGGCGAATGCACGCTTGCAGTCTTTTAATTCAGACCTTGCATGCATACTTTTGCACGCGCACTCTGTCACCCCTATAGGAGGCTCTGCAGATGATGTCAGGTGAATGTGGACATTGTTTAACGAGCCCTGGGACGGGGGAGGAGGCGAGGCGAGGGCGCAGGGAGGGAGGGGGACAATAGGAGAGAGTAGGAGGAGGAGGGTAGAGGACAGCAGCAGTAGAGGAGGATGCTGAGGGATGACGAAGAGAGTGGAGGGAGGTGGGAAACCAGCAGCCCTGGCTCCTGAAATTTACATTCCTCTACAACTAAACTGCATTTCCAGTTGGAGGGAAACGTATTTTCTGCTGGTTTGTTTGTGTCGCATCACAAATTGTTCATCGTCTTACTTTTGTTTCTCTCCAGCCAACCTGTTATAGATTAGATGGGAACCCTGGTACTCCAGAAAATGGAGGAGACACTTTAAACATGTCGTGAAAGGGTCATATTAGGCGGTTTTCCATCGTAGGAACTTGAACGTTTACAGGAACGGCCCCGTAATCTGCTTTTC
Organism: Dascyllus trimaculatus; assembly: GCA_024666655.1. Lineage (NCBI taxonomy): Eukaryota > Metazoa > Chordata > Actinopteri > Pomacentridae > Dascyllus > Dascyllus trimaculatus. The sequence goes on along the minus strand of CM045451.1, from coordinate 6,792,750 downwards.
AACCCCTCTGTTTCCCATGTGGTGCAAGATCCGACAACTTTGACCACAATGTCAACTCTGAATGCAGCAAAACAAATGGGAGTTATTGGATATATCTCCAGTTCCGCAAGCAAACTCAAAGGTTTGCTACAGTAGACTATATGGCAAATTTTGCGCCGCTGTTGGAAAGGACAAGCCTCGATAAAGACACTGGAGGGCAGAAAAACTGATGCATGTTGTTGTTTTACCCAATCAGCATCAAGACCTGTAGATAGTTTTAGGTTTTTTTCTCCACTGCAGGAACTCTGTGCAGACAAGAACACTTCCAGAAACAGCCTTGTAATCTGCCCTTCCAGGATTTTTGTTTGCAGTGCAGGATCCAACATCTTCAACCACAACGTCAAACTTTGAGTTAAACAAAACAAATAGTAGTTGCTGGATGGAGCTCCAGTTCTGTGACGCACGTAGAAAACAGCACAAAGGAGTCCTAGGAGCTTCGGTGGAAAGAAACTGGAAACTTCTCTTTGAGATGCCTGAAGACGTCGTTGTACCTGTCATCCAAGAGGCGTCTTCAAGACCTACAAGACAAGTCCAGTTGCTTTTGTGAAGGCCCTAGGGTTACCATGACCCAGATGGCTGAGGGTCTACAGAGACAGCACAAAGGAGGCTGGTTATGTTAGACTATATGGTCAATTTTACATGGTTGATTGCTGCGATGTTGGAGAGGAGGAGCCTCAACGAGGACACTGGGGTAGAAAAATTGGTACATGTTTTTGTTAAAAACCAATCAGCATCGAGACTGCAGAGTAGTTTTAGGTACTTCTTTGCTCTACAGCAGGAATTGCACTAAAAGAGATTCTATAAAGGTTCATCTTGTGGTCACATTATACATTTTAGTCGGCTTTCCAGTGAAGGAACTCATGCATGTGCGAAACGGAGTAAATGTTTTCAGCAACAGACCCAAAATCGGCCTTGTTAGCCTTTCTGTTTCAAGTCAACTCCAAGTGTTCCATAACAATGACAGATGGTGGCAACTGGGTGTAACTGTAGTTATATGTAGGAAATGGAACAATAGAGAATTGTTATGTTAGCCTTTACGGGTAGTTTTATGTTCCTAATCTGACTTTTAATGTGCAAGATGTCAACTCAATTGTGTCTTCACTGGGCTGCCGTTTAGCTCACTGAGTTAAGGCGATACCGCATGGTCTCAGTCCCTTAGCAGCGGTCATGAGTTCGAGTCCAACTCAAGACCACTTGCTGCATGTCACTCTCCTCTCTTTGCCCCCAACCTCACTCTGTCTCTCTGCTAATAAAATGGAAGAACTCTCCCCCAAAATATACATGAAAAAAATAATTTTGTCTTCATCAGAGTCAAAGTGGACAAAGACATGAGGCAAATATATATATGTAACCTATATCAAGTCTACAATTGTCATTAGATAATTAGTTGAAAAGGGTTTCAAATCTATCTGATGATAAATCCAGAAGTGCGAGTTGCCATAGTCAGTGTCCGACGTGACACCTCACATTTGCTAGAAGATGAAAGAAAAACCCTGTCGTGTCTTTCTGTTTCTCAGTTCACCATGACTGTTCATCTCTTGGTTCTTGCTGTTCTGAATGTGGTGTTTCAGTGTCTGTAGCTTTGAATACAGTTGAGCTGCTGTTAACCAGCTTCCATTCAGGAAGAAGACTCTCTCTGCATCTCTGACTGATAATGAAAATAATAATCGTTTTGCTGTCAAAACAAATACAGATAATTATGTAAATAAGAGCAACTTTACCGGGAATTTGGCCGTATTAAAATGCAGTAAATGTGAGCACAGAGAGCAGGAGAGAAGTGAACACACCTTAGCGTTACATTCTCTACATACTTCTGACATGTGGACTTTTGAACAAAGCTAATGGTCATGTTAGCCAGATTAGCTGCACAACATGCTAATGCAGTTCATGTGTTTTACTTGGGGCTGAGGCATTTTACAGTTGGAAGAAGCAAGTTTACAAAGTTTGAACTCGCAAAATATTGCTTTGGGATGATATGTAGCACTGAGGTCAAATTCTTACTCGAGTGTAAAGCTGGGAGGCTTGAGGATTGCCAGAAGTAACCGTCTTCATATCTTAAGAGCTTTTTTGTTTATACCTCCAAGTTTATAACAACCACAAAACACAATAAAAAATGGATTTGCACCATATGGGACCTTTAAGACTAAGAATAATGGTCCCGCACGGGACAGACTTTGTGGCTCTTTCAAACCCAAAGCCTTTCTGCAGTGTCACAGTCCTACCTTACGGGGAGGAAATGTGTTTCTTTCAAAACCTAAATGAGAACGAGGTTTAGTTTTGGGGAGGATGAGGAGAAAGGGAAGCGATGCAGGATGGAGGATAATGAAAAGACAAAATAAAAAAAAGTGGAGAGGAGATTGGAGGTCACAGCAGAGCGGTGGAAGAGGGGGAGAACGTCATGAGGGAAGGAGATGGGAGGAGAAAGAGTGTGTAGAGGAGAAACATAGGAGAAAATGCATGTGATATGTAGCCTGAGGACAAGAGGAAGGGATGAAAAAAAAGAGGGGAGGAGACAAAGGTAGCAGAATAGACAAAATCCAGAGTATATAAAACCTTCAAACAAGGTGAGGAGGAGATGAGCAGGAGGTGAAGGGTAGAGGATGTGATCCCCCCTTCCTCTGACCTCCTCTTCCTCTCTCTTTCTTCATCACAGCCTCCCTCCCTCCCCTCATCCTCCCTCTCTCCCTCTGTTGCTGTGTAATGTTAGACTACTGGAAGGGAAAATCTCCAAAGTCAGCTCTTCTCGTGGCTTTTCTGCTGTTCCCCCTCTTTTCGCATTATGTCGCGTTATTCATGCTCGCAAAATGGAAAATGTTGCAGAACCTTATTCATCCTAATTAAACACATTTCTGCCTCAGTAGCCGCCGATTCCGTTTCGAACCGCACATCTCCTTTAAAACTGGAGACGTGATCAAAGTCGCTCTTTTTTTTTTTTTTTTTGCTGGCGCTGTTGATCCGCGCTCGGTGGAGATTTGTGAAACATTTGCATTTTTTTTTTCCTGTGATTCAGGAAAAAGGCTCTGACATCCAATTGTGTGAGAGAAAGGTCTTTTTTTTTTATTACAAAAGAACCAATTATTACAGCGAGGCTTTCAAGATGAATCCTCTGCAAAAAAAAAAAAAAAAAATCTGCAGCAGCCGTTGGGTGACCACAGTATCTATATCCTCCCTTTGTTCTGCTGCTCTCTCCCTCTCTCTGCAGCTCTGTCGGTAATGGTCATTGAATCCAACATGCAGACAGTTGCATGGCGGTGACAAAGGCCACTCCGAGTGCAATTTGGAATCTATCCACCCTCGAGCAATAAAGAGCGGCTCATATTCTTCTGCTTACTCGGCTCTCCTTTGCCTCAGAGCGTCAAGTCCACCCCTCTGTTCATTTAAGTCCTGAAAATAAACTGTCACTCACTCCATCAGCCGGCGTATGACTGCCTCTTGTGTTTCTGTGTGTGTGTGTGTGTGTGCTTTGGGAGTTTGTGTGTGTGTGTGTGTGTGCATCATATATAAATATATATATTTGTATATATATGTGTGTGTGCGCCTGTGTGAGTGTGTGAAGCTGTCAATTTGTCTTGCCCAGCTCCATCCAAAAAGACAGACAGCCCATTGAGGCGTATGCTGCAGAGAAAAATAACAACTCCAGCTGACAAACATACTTTAGTCAGTGTGCAAACACAGACCCTGTGACAGAGGGACGGGGTTTTGCATTTAAATTGAAGACGTAGTTTACTTTTTATACTGGGTGTGCTTCTTTTTTTTTTTCTTTCCCGCCGCGAAATTGTCACTTCAGTTTGTTCTGTAGTTGAGAGTATCGATTAATGCTGCGTTCAGGCTCTCCCTGAGGGTGAGGCGAGGGGGAGTATGTGGGGGGGGGGAGGACTGTGGCTGCAGAAGCATGAATGAGTCTGGACCACGTTCAGCTGCAGAGGGCGGCGATTAGCGGCCTTAAATACCGTCCTGTTTGCTTTGCGTGTCGCTGCGACGGGATCAAGGAGGAGAGTTGAGGTCGTGGAAAGTCATGCAGTGCGACAGCATGTTGGTGGGTGTGTGTCTGAGTCTACAGTGCAAGAAGGTCACTGTGTATTTTCCATGCTGGATAATATAGCCTACACCAGGCTTGGCTTTTAAGGCGTTGTTACAACAGTATTCACAACCATCATCATCCTCATCATCTGTTTAATAGACTTAAAATGGTTTAAAACTAGCTAAAGTAAAGACATGTGCTCCTTTCTGTTCATCTGATGGCATCAGAATGTGTTGGCTTCATGTCTGAATGCTCATTTTTATGTAAAATTCATGACATAATGTCTTATTAGCTTGGATCTAGTAATATTTGCACAAGTCTGAGTTGCATGTAGTAGCATAAATGGATAGGCATGCAAAAATGATGTATTTTGACTTGTGTGAAATGAGTCAGTGAAGACTTTTTCCACATTTCAGCACCGACATTGGTCCAAAAACACCACAGAGCGCACAGAAGACACATTCTCTTTCATTTTGCTTTAACATTTTACATCTGTAACTGCTGTAAAACTTTACTAGGCAGTAACAGGTCAGATCAATAAGACTCACCTATAATAAATGTATCCGGGTTTTATTCAAATGTCAACAGGAGCTAAAGGTCAGTTTGCTGCTTCCAGCTGTTTGTAGGAGTTTTTCCTCTGAGTTTATTAAATAGCTGCAGCATCAAACAGCAGCAGGATCCATATGAATGTCTCCAAAGAGAGAGAGTTGCGTACATTTAGGCACATTTAACGACAGTTTTATACTTTTTAAATCTCATTTTTACAAGTTATTCAGTTTTTGTGTCCTGTTACTCCTCCATTTAAAAGGGATCATATTAGAATCAACCACAAATAAAACATTTCATTTCCTAGGACCAAATTATGCATTAGTTCTGTTGTTAAAGGTGCTTTAGTCAGTTACAACCACCGTTTATCCCAGACATTACTTGGACAGTTTGATAAGCTGCTCTTACATCACTTGGCGTTTAGTTCAATCTCGTACTGTGGCTCTGTCTGTCACTGCGGTGAGTTTGTCTCAATGAAATCACGAGGAGGATTAAAACTGATCTCTAAATGACTGAACGGCATCACTTTAACAGACTAATGAAGCAGCATTTTTTATGGGGGAGGGGGGAAAGGTTTTTTCCAGTTTTATTACAGAAGGAGAGACAGGGTGAAAGCGGGTAGAGACGAAAGAGAGACATGCAGAAATAAGGTCGTGAACTGGACTCGAACTCACGACCGCTGCTGGCGACCTGCGCCCATGCGGTAACACCTTAACTCAGCAAGCTATCCGGCAGCCCGTGAAGCAGCATTTTTATGTGTTCTGCATTCTCAAAAGGCTCAATCTTCTCTCTGTATGCCTTGGTTTTTTAAAGCTCCCTCTCTGGTCGATGATTAAACCTCTAAAAACTCAACATTTTCCATTAAAATAATCCTTACCTGCTTTAAAATGGCTACATGTGACTCTAAAGTGTGCAGATTTACGTCCCTACTAATTCGTTGTAACAAGATAGATTTTGGCTGGAGGGTTTCTTTAAATGCTGATGCCTGATATAAAGACGCAAAGTTTTCCAGTTCCTCTTCCAACTCTAGCTGATGAGATCTTTTTGTTCCTTTTATCAGATATAAACTTCATGTGTGAGAGAAAAGTTTCCGATGTTAACTTGTCAAACGACTCTGATAATTAATAGTCTGGCTCACTGTTGCCCCAAACAAATGTAAAAAAAACTGATGCATGTAATTTTCTCTCACATTCATCCTATCGCTAGAATTCCCGGCCCGACACTTTAATGCATGTCTAATGTTCGACAGAAAAGCACACAAAGGCGGCGGGTGGAAACGCGAAGGCCAAAGATCATTAAATTACGATGAAATTCCTCCGCGACATCAAAGGGAACGTAGCCCACAGTGGCGAGGTTCACTTCGCCGGAGCAGCGTGGGAACATTTCGAGTGCACAAAGATGAATGCACGGAGGCAATATCAAAGGCCTAATGTGCAGGTTTATTATGCATGAAAAAGCTGCCCCCTGCATATGTTATTGTGCTCCGAGAGGCGGGAAAAAAAGCAAGAAAAACTTAACCTCATGTTGATGTCGATGTGTTTTCTCCTGAAACCTGAGCATTTAAAGTGAATGTATTTATCTCTATTTGCTGCTTTGCCTTTTCTCTACAAAGGAATACATGTAAATAATCTGTTATCGTAATGCAATATATTGTACATCTGCAGACGTTCTTTATTTTAAAAAAAAATACAGAGAATATGAGTAGTCAATCCAGGTATTAGTCTGTACCACTTCATACCCCCAGCAGCTCTTCTTCTACTCTTTCTTTGTATATTTCTTCCTGCCTCTGGTCCTCCTCTACATCGCTCTATTTCACACTCTGCCTCTGTATGTTCCTCGTCTTGCTTTCGCCTCCCTGTCAGTGTTTTATTCCTCCGCCCGTCCACAGCAGCGGGGAGAAAAAGGGCTGCGAACGCCAAATTAATTATGAATCATTTCTATAGGCAGCTACACCTGTAGCGAGCTACTCTGCAGAGAATGATGAAAACAAAAGCAATAAATCAAGGCAAATCCACGAGTCAGGGGCAATAGTCCTGCAGAAATATTCTATAGTCATCCCTCCAGAGAGAAGCCGCGCCACTGAAATAACCCTGATCCCCCCTGCTTTCTGATAACTTTCACTGTCTAATGGTGCCAGCCTGGAAAGCTGCTCGTCTTCTCTGGTACTGTTGAAAAGGCGAGTATGTTCTGAGTCCTCCGAGTGTCATTCGAGCAGCAGATCTGCCTCATTCGGCACCAGGATTGAAGAATAACGGAATCCAGCTAGCAGCATTATTTTAGCTGTAATCAGACGACCTGTACAGCGAGTAAAAATGCGAATTATTAGCAGGATTACAGAGTAAGATAGATGCTTTTCAACACAGAAACTTAAGTTTTTGTTCATTTATTAGGTGTAGCTGCACATAAAATCCATTTATTCTGAGTTTTACCTCATTCACTTTGCTCCACAATGTCACGTTTATTAGGTCAAGCTCTTAATCACATTGTTTTTTCAGTATCACAGCCTCACCAAAGGACATCTGCAGTATTGACAGTACTGTGCATTTTGCATTTTCCCATATGTAATAGAGTAAAATATAGCAAAAGGTAACTTGGCAGCGATGGAAACACATTATAGGGCACCAGAAGATGCCGTAGTGTCATAATTTATCATTACACCTGAATTTTCAGCATTTAGGAAACTATTATTTATATAATTGGGTGAACTTTCTCCTTCCCTAACACGCTGCAGCATCTCCTCTGCTGAAAGATGCAGTTCATCCAAGTTACAGTTAAATTAAGTTACTATTGAAAGTTTATTGGAATAGGTATATAATGTGATCTGTATTCATCTATCCCTAAGCCTCCACCACCTCTCAGAAAGTCTCTCTAACATGTAGCTGTTGGCAGCCCTGAGATGCACATGTGCAAACATCACAGAACAAACTTTATTATTTGAATATTTGATACATAAGTAATCCAAAAGTAACAGAAAGCAATTACCAAGTTACATTACTTGAATATTGTGACACTTAGATTAAGTTACTGACTACACATTTTGACAGGTAATCAGGACTTATATTGGGAAGCATTTTTAATGCAACTTTCTCCACCCTGCTTTACAACAATCAGGCATAACATCATGACCACCTGCCTAATATTGTGTTGGTCCCCCTTATGTGCTCAAAAATGCTCTGGACCATTGGGCATGGACAAGAGGACCTCTCAGGGTGTCCTATGGGGTCTGGAACCAGGACGTTGGCACTGGATCCTTTGGGTACTCTGGCTTGTGCAGTGGGGCCTCTGTCAATCCATCTTGTTCCACTGCATCCTGTTGATGCTTGATCAGAATGGGGTGTAGGAAGTTTGGAGGTAAAATCAACATGTTGGGCCATTGTCATGTTCCTCTAAATGTTCCTGATTGTTTGATGTTTTTACCATGTGGTGGGGTGCATTGTCCTGCAGGGGTAGGCCAGTGACATTTGGGATTTCCATTTGCATGAGGGAGTGTGTTTGTTGTGGGACAATGTTTATTTGGGTGTCTTCGTCTCAATCATCAACATGGATGTTAAAATCCAAGGTTTTCCATCAGAACACCACATAGTACCAATGTGATCAATGTTATTCACTTCACCTGTCACAGGTCTTACAGGTCTCACAGGTTGTGGTCGATCGGTGTATAATCATGTTTTGTGAGAACACTAGAGCTTGTCATTGTTAGAATCTGGCTGTAGCTCATTCTCTAAGGTAAGACTTGAAGGATTTGGATAGAAGGAGCCTTTTTAAAAAAGAAAAAGGCAACACGATGCAGGCAAGGCAGGATGAGATGGATTAAGGCCACACCGCCTTGTGGATGCCCGATCCCGTCAGATCTCGGAAGCTAAGCAAGGTTGGGTCTGGTCAGTACCTGGGGGATGGGAGACTGTAAAGGAACACCTCAAGTCCGGGTGGATGCAGTGTGAGAGTGAGTGGTGGTGGTGGTCGGAGGGGCCGATGGCGCAGACTAGCAGCCTCGCCTCCGTCTGTCTACCCCATGGCAGCTGTGGCTACATATGTAGCTTACCACCATCAAGTATGGAGTGAATGAATAATGCCTAGAAAAGCGTCTTTGAGTTTCTAGAAAAGCGCTATATAAAACCAATGCATTATTATTATGGAACAGGATATGAACAGGATATAAGAGAGCCTCATCTACAAGATCAGATTGGTGAAGAAGGTGGCTCTTCAGCTGGCTAGTCTAAGCTAGTGGTTTTCAAATATTTTTGTCACAAAACGTAACATTTATTTACAAAGCACAACTTCACATGTGACTATAGTTAATTTAAATATTCAATTTGCTCCACAGTAGCTCACCTTGTAGAGCGTTTGCACCATTTACTACAGCTGAGTTGGTGCAGGTTTGATCCCAGCTACAGAAAATAAGACCTTGTCACAGAATAGAAGCAGAAGCTATTAGACCACTCATTTCCCCATTCACTGGTTTATGTTTGGTTGGGTCACGGCTGCCGAAGACTAAATACCACCACAATGAGAGCAGAGTTATGAAAATTCAAAAACAGCACCAAGCTTTGGCAACATGCAATCTATAGCGTATGACTCCTTCATTAATGTCATGGTTCTCAGTTTTCTTACAGCTGAAGTCCTGCTGCTCAAAATAGAAATAATGTGAAAGTTTAATGAGAACTGCAAAGTGAAAAGCACATCTGAGCTGAACCTTCTGGTGGAACACAGTCTCACAACTTATATTCATTTTGCTCTGGAATAACCTGAAATTGGTGAAATTATCAGGTAGAAATCTCAGGATGACTGAGCTGAGCTGAGCTTCCAATGCGCCTCATTTTAAAGCTAATTTCTGAACCACGTAATAAACTTTAAATGCATTGAAACCAGCTTGAATCAATGCGCTTGATACGTAACTTTCAGAATGTGCTTTACTCACATTATCTTCAACCACAGCTAATTTAATAAAACCTGCTTTTTCCTCGGTTCTCCGTCTACTTCCTCTTACGGCGTTAGAGCTGAGCCAGTTTTGCGTATTCTGAAAGCATTCCTGTGTGTGTCGGAGGTTTTCAGGAGAGCCCAGGTATAAATATTAAAATCATCAGAGGCCGCCGCTGTTTGTGGATTGTAAACACATCTGTCACTACTGTTTAATTGGTAAACAAGTCTGACCGCTTTCTGTTTGTTGGTAAACAACCATGTCCCTGCATGATATGAAAGGTCATTAAAACAACCTGTTTACCGGTGTCTGCTGCATCTCAACCGTCGGCTCCTCTGCGCCCGGTTTCATTTACATTTAAATTACGGCTCCATACATGAAGCTCCGTCCGCCGTAATCTGCGGCAAAGTCAACTTATTTTCTTAAATCATCACCGCTGTGAGTTCAGAGCTGAGTCAGTTTAACCTTAGAGAGAAGAAGTGAGGAGGAAAAGGAGGGTGTTAGTGGAGGTAAAGGAGGATGTGAGGAGCTGAGTTTGGAAGTTTGGACTCGAGAAACACACTCATTCTAGACAGTTTTCTCTTTTGCTTTAGTGTAAAACTAAAACTAGAAAGATCCCAGACGTCCTAACCGGGACACGAACCGGGGATCTTCTAACTGTGAGATAGAGGCAGAGAAAGAGATGCAGCCCTGAATTTGACACATTAACTGTTTAAATATAATGACGCTGAAAGGATACGGCAGCGAAAATGTAAAACTTTAGGAAAAGAAATGGAATAAAAGAAGACGGAACATTGAATTTTAGAATTTGTCTTCTTTAATTAATTTTTAAAACGTGAGAAAATTTTTTTGTTAATGTCAATGCAATCTTGGCATCTTATTCTGCACATTAGTTTGCTTACTTGTCTTAAACGTTACATGTGTGAGCTACTGGATACTAGGGCTGGACCAGAATATCCAGATATCTGTTCATTGTTGTGGTATTCGAATCATAATTCTGACATCTGAATAGTGCGCCCCCTCCCCCGGAAAGGTATGGCGAGCGAGGACACTGCTGCTGTGCCACTGGCCCAGGAGATATCCATGCTAATGCAGTCGGAGAACAACGAACGCCCCCTACCCCCGGCCGACGCACGAACCGAACATTCGAACATTCGAATATCCGTCAGTAATTGTACCCGAGCATCCAAATCATAGATATTGCTACTCAGACCAGCCCTACTGGATACCTCGACTTTGCCCTATCTGTCTAACTTATTGTACCGTAGTGTGTTCATACGTTTTATTATCAAACCAGAACTGAAAGAATCCCACATTAAGTTCAACTCTTTATAAACTGACGCTTATAAAAGATTCCATCCTGGCAGAAATAAGCGCAGCAGAACTTTAGTGCACATTTAAATCTCCTTGTTTTACTCTTTCTGCAGAATTTAAGTTCATTATTACTTGACTTTTTTTAGCAGCTTGCAGTAACATGAGTTAAAATGTGGGATCGCTGCTTTTGCACACAGAGATATTTGCCGGTTTAACCAGTCATCTTCATCCTTAATTGCTTTGTTTGACTTATATTTAAGCGCATGATGCAACTATGCTACCCGTCTATTTTGCTCACATACATAAGTATGCACATTTGTTGGCGGAATGCTTTTCATGTTTGGCTGCCTCTGCATTTGTAAAACCTCTTACATAGACTTCATGGTGTCCGTGGACTGGCCCTGACTGCTGGCTATAAGTGATATGATGCCATGTTTTGCTATGCGCAACTACTTTGTGGACGATCCACGGACAGTCAGCAAGAGCAGTTGTTTTTGCAGTTATGTTACCATGAAATCAGCAGTTGGTCATGTGAAAAAAGAAAATTTGGTATGCACATTATGCCTGCAGAGAGTGGAGGCAGAGCGCTGTACACACACTATTGCACATCGAGGAAACTGTCAGGAAATCCAGCTTCTATTTTAACCCTTTATTCTTTAACTACTGGTGCTTGTAACGAGAAATAGTATTTTTTCTAACAGCATGGTATTGCGGTGTTTATCTAGAATCGCTGCACCATGCAGTAGTGTGCTTTCACTTCAGTCACCTTCTCTGAGATTACCTTTTAATAAAGCCACACAGACCTGTCAATGGGTCAAAAATGTGTAAAATGAAAAAAGATGCACACATTTTTAAAGAAATTCATGCCATTGCCTGCTATGAAATCTCTTGTCTCTATGCAGCCTACCTGTTTCAAGTAGTTTTCCATGTTTGTTGCTCAATGATAGGCCAATTCTCGCTTTTAAAGCTTGCATTTAACTTTTATTTTAAGGTTCTACAAAAGTCCAAGATGCTGCCATGCTTCGACATCTTCTTCAGAGTGTTGCCTTTCCAGATCAGCCACTCTTAACCATGAAGTTTTTGGTTACGCTCCAAACACTTGACCTCAAGTATCAGTTTCTTGTCATTATGGATAAACTAATCCTCAACTGGAAATTATGTAGTCGAATCAGGGATCTTCCACTGATGCATCAAAGCATCGACTCCCACTTACCCCTTTTCCACTGAGGTGGTTCCAGTGCCAGTGTAGTGTAGTTTGGAGCCAGAGCCTGACTTAGCACCAATTCTTTCTGTTTCCACCGCATAAGCACTGGCTCTAGGTGCTAAAAACTGGTGCATAGCAAGGACCAACTCTTCCCTGGGCCAGAGCTAAGAACTGAGTATGTCAGGGGCTGGGAGCGGGGTTATGGTGACCAACGATCAACGGTAGAAAGGGACACAAATGCAGTAATTTGTGTCCTTTTTCGCCAGGACATCCCTGGTCCAATCGTGGATGTACTGGAATAACTTTCGGGACACACGGAAGTTGTGCACAAACTGTTGCGCTGAAATCCAGTGCAGTTGTGTCCAACCAGTAGCGCGATCAGGGATGTGTACGGGCAACAGACGACCTCTGCCTCACAAATAGCCTTGAGGCTATCAATAAAGATGAGCATAGATATCATCAATGTATTGCCTTTGTTTAACTGCTATGTAATGGATGCGAGTGTAGTCGTGTTATGGTGACGCAATGACGTGGCTCCAACTTGGCTCCAATCGGTTCTTAGGAGGAACGAGATTTGAACCAACTAAGCACTAGCACCAGCACTAAACTAGCATCTCGTTCTTCTTGATGGAAAAGGGGTAACTGTACAGCTCTAATTAGATTTTAAAGTCTAATGTAGCCACAAGGGTTTTCTGATGTTGAATGTTACCATATCTCACAGTGCATGTTAGAGGTTGAACCTGGAGTAAGAAATAACGGTATACTTCTTACCGCTGATGAGAAATAAGGCTGTGATCTAACTCTGTTATAATCTAATAGCTCCTCCGTCACACTGGGACCCAAACAAAGCGAATGCAGTTTCGTACTCCGGGGCTCAGGCCAATTTAAAACATATTAGTGCTTTTGCCATGTGGGGACCTGAACGGAGACAATGTGGTTGCTGAGCCCGAGACAAAGGCCAGATAAAATATCCTGCAACAAACAGGATTAGGAAGCTTTCGTGAAGCAGCAAAGCTTGGCTGATTCTCTGTAGCTGTGTGCAGCAGATGAGACTTTATCTATTCCTAGACATCCTCAACTCTGAATCGCTGTTCTTTAAATATGGCGTTGGTTCTAATCCGGTTCAGTGGATGCAAAAAGAAGTACTTGAAACGTGTTTGTGTTTGTCAGTTCCCCGGGGAGGAATCCATAATGAATAACAGGATGGTCTGTCAACACCGAACGGTTTGGGAGTTTTTACCGTGTGTGCACAGGCGAAATGGCAGCAGATTTTGGTAAGCAGAAGCATTGTTTTCGGTTTGTGTGTCAGAGTGGCAGTGATCCATTGACCTGACAGCTCTTCCTGAGGGAGCGCACACATCCCTGTCATTACTGCAGCACCCACCGCTGATTGACTGCTTTCAGCACCGCTCAGGAGATATCTGCCAGTCAGTCAGTCACACTGTTGATCTCAGACCAAAGTCAACACTCTTGACAGTGCAGAGCGGTCATTAAATGCGTTTCATAACTCATTTAATTATCAGTTTCACCCCCTAAAACTGATCCGTGTCACACTGACCTACCTGTAGAATCAGAGCAGCTCCGGTATCTGAGAAACGGCCAATAATTTTTGTGCTCTACTGGAGTTAAACCGTGATTCTGAGCTCCACCAGTGATCAAAAACAAGCCAGATGGGCCTATAAAATGGGCTTTTAGTGTGACTTTAAATATCTTTACATTAAAGAAAGCACCTCTCAGCAGTTTTCAGAGCGATATGGTTTCTTCTCCATTAGGGGAAAAAGACAACTCATCTATTTATGAAAGGATTCACGTTTTTTTTAAAACTGCATGTTATGGAGGTTAAATGTATTTCCCACGTTGCTTTTTACTTATTTAACCAGTAAAACAACTTGGTAATTATCTTTTATTGGTCATATTTTATGGATTTGCTCATCATTTAGAGATAACACTTAGAAAAGTGACTTGCCATCTATGAACCTGCATGTTTGTATCACTGTAATGCAAAGTAGCACAATCTTATACACGTTTGTCTTTAACGTCCTGTGATATAGACACAGTATTTATGCAGAAGAGAACTTCATGCAGGTTCAGGTTTATCTATTTATTCTCTTTTTTAATTTTTTGGGGGGAGTTTTTCCATTTTAATGATAGGGGGAGAGACAGAGTGATAGGGAGTAGACAGCGGAGAGAAAGACATGCAGCAAAGGATCATGATCCGGACTGGAACGCATGACTGCTGCTGGCGACCTCCGCCCATCTGGTAATGCCTCAACTGAGCGACCTATACGGCAGCCCTCTTATTTTTAATATATATGTAGGCATGTACCACATGGGGCTGTACAGTGGTTCGGTTGTTAGCACCGTCAAATCACAGCTAGAAGATCCCCGGTTTGCGTCCCGGTTAGGACGCCTGGGATCTTTCTGTGTGGAGTTTGCATGTTCTCCCTGTGCAGCGTGGGTTTTCACCGACAGTCCAAAAACATGCAGAGGTTAATTGATCATTCTAAATTGTCCGTAGGTGTGAATATGAGTGTGATTGGTCTGTCTCTATGTGTAGCCCTGCGATAGACTGGTGTCCTGTCCAGTCGGCTGGGATAGGCTCCAGCCCCCCTTCCCCCCGCCCCTTGACCCTGTACGGATTAAGCGGTGTATAGATAATAGATGGATGGATGCTAGATAGGAAAGATAATGTTACTAAGACTCATAAAAGTCGATATTTTTCTTTTCAGAGTCACACTTACACCAAAGCTCACATATGTTAACTCAAGCTGCAAACAATCAGGATAATGAACCTGCATCTCAGTGTTCATATAACAGCCACTACTGCCGCATGTATAATGTCACCATGGCTTAAAATAGCATTTATTAAGAATATCTGCTTGGATCATACACCACAGTGGAGACAGAAAGGCTTATGTGTCCACAGGAGCATTTAAGAGTCTCTGCACCAAGATTTCAATCCAGAAATCTTGGAACCTTTTGCTTATATTACAAGAACAGTTCAGTTTAGATTGACAGCAGCCAGTTTAAAAGTTTTCAGAGACATTAAGTGACAGCCGGACGCCCCTGATTTGCTAAATGTAGCCAAAACCTCAAATTTACGCAAATGAGGAGCAGCCAACATGATGCTACGTCCCTTTACAAAGCATGGCAACGCTATCGGAACGTATTGCATGGCTGCTTATATAGACAATGGAAAGGAAGCATTATATATGTACTGTTAAAGGGCCAATTATGGGGTGTTGCTATACCTGTTACCTTGCGCCTGCCCCGACTTCCTGCAGTGGAAAACCGACCATAGACTGGAACAAAAATATAGAGGAACTTTAAAGCCAAAAGTGGCGCTGCTCCCATTCAACGCTGAAACAATTTAGCAGTTTCAATCTATTTCTTCAAAACGTTCCGATCAACAGCGTATGACACAGGTTATTAAGCATAGAAACTTCCCCATCACACACACGCACACATGCACACACACACTCAGTGTTTTTGAACTCCAGCCTTGTAAAGGATTGTTCTGCTCAGCACCTTCACATCTGATTAATTGACTTGTCAGCACAGTATTTTTATCCTGCTCCCCTGTGTAAGTATGTGAGTGTGTGCGTGTGTGTGTGTGTGTCCGTGTGTGTGTCTGCGCTTGTGTATCTGTGTGTCCATGTGTGTCTGCAGTCCTTCCCAGTGTCCTCTCTATACTGGTGTTAGTCCCCAGGCGGTATGGCAAACAAACCTATAGGAACGTGTGTGTGTGTGTTTGTGTGGTGGGCAGGCCTCGGGGTATTTTCCTACTGTGTGCTGCACTCTGATTGGCTAACCCCTGTGGGCACTTCCTGATCTCTTCCTGTCCTAAAGGTGTGTATGTGTGTGTGTGTACTTGTGTTACTCTCGTTGTAAGGACATTAATATGTTTACTGTCACATTGTTGGGGTTTGACTTTGTTTTGGGGACACAAAGCAATTCTCTGCAACACTATTGTTAAATTTTAGGGTGAATACATGTAAAATTAAACGTTCGTGCAAGGAGACAAGACGGGATTTGTGGAATACTAATACTGAGCTGTGATAAACTGGTGAATCTGCCTTCATGACTGAAAGCTCAGAGAAAACGGAAGATGCTGAGACCAAAGACAGAGAAAATGAGGATTACACTGATCATGAAGCTGGTCTGCATCACCTTGAAAGAGTTACTGCAAACCTCTTGAACCCAAAACCCCTCCAGCAGGTTTGAAAGTCTACAAAAGAAATCCCCAAATTTACTCCATTTATCGGAGCCAGAAACTGTAAAAACAGGGAAAATCTTCGGACTTCCGACAGTCGTTGAACTAATCATGTGTGATGCTCTGTTTTGTTGAGAAAATGAACCAAATCTAATCCTTAAGTCATGACATTTCATTAATTCTGCTTTATTCTACATGTCTCGTTAAAAACCAAATATAAACCACTTATTCCAACAAAATTTGTTTTAAAACGAAAAATTCTGTGCTCATAAGTGCTACTGTAAAGCCCTCAGTGACTCAGCTGTAACCAACAGTCATATGATAAAATTCTGAGACTTTTTGCTGAATTGAGCTGGATAAAATATCCATGATATGCATCCATAAATCATAAAAAAGAATGTGCAAAGTTTCCCCTCACTACACTAATTTCATGAACCCCATTATAACATCTTACATTACCAGCAGGTTGGCTTGAAAGGCATGTTATTGTGGAAAAATTGCAATAATTGCACATTTACCAAAGCCAGAAACTGTAAAAAAAGAGACAATTACAAGGATTTCCACATTTCCGAAGGTCCTTAAATTAATCGTATGTGCTGCGTGGGATTCCTTTGCAAACATTTACCAAATCGAAGATTAAAATCATGATATATCAGCAAACTCGTGTTAATCTACATGTCTCATTGTAAAAAAATGAATAATAATAAACAGTTTGGACCAGGAGGAAATCCTTATAGCTTCAAGAAAGCCTTCCTGGTACAGTTAAGCCTTATAGTGCATCATTTTAAAGCCAGTGGTTTTGGAATAAGATATCTAATTATCTCAGGATGGAATAATGTAGCATACAGGCGTCCAGATACTTCTGGCCTTGGGGGACGAACACAATATTAGGCAGGTGATCATAATGTTATGTCTGATCGGTGTATCTCTAGTATTCGTGACGTCTATGGACACTTGGAAAAACATTGTACATGTTGATATTTTTCAAGTTTTACAGAATGGATCGACATGGAAATTAAACTTTAGCCTTTTGTTTTATTATGATATATAGCATAATAGCTGTCATGCTGCACAAAAGCGTTTCTGAGTTCTCTCTTCTTCTAGCCATGGGTGTGCTGTTTCAATAGAGGTGCTGGACATTATATTGCTGTGAAAAATGAGCCCACAGTGAGGGGAAAAAAAAAATGTGACAAGAGCGTAGAACTGCCCAGGAACTGCTCGGGGTTCAGAGGGTTAATGTGATTCTCACTGAGCTGGATATGAGCATCAATCTGTGTGTCCTGATCCCCACCATGAAGCCCAGAAGTTGGTAGATTCTTCTTTCCTCAGATTGCAGCTGCAGACGTCGTGGAAAACTTTCCAGCGCACAGCACTGGCAGAGATCACAGTCATTAAACTGTTAAAAACAATAAACATCTGGTTTTCTGTCTACCACATATTGCCACAATATGTTGCAACATGAGCTAATTAAAAACGTCTTTATACGCTCACACACCAGCTCTCATAAAAACACTCTTGATTACACTCAGTTACTCAGCCGGCTGCGCACACACAGAGAGGAATTATCATGCACATAAACACACACGCATTAAATATAGACAAACATTAAAAGAGTTTGAGGAAATTAAGAGAAACACATAAAGAACTTCAGAACTCCAATTCCCAACCTCCCACTGGGGCAATCCCAGCGCTTTTCTTGCCTTCAGAACCAATCGGGAAAGAGCTAAATGAGCCTGAGCCATCAGAGGACTGAGTGATTGGTTTGGGGCTTTGAGGATGAGATAGGAGCTCTCAGAGAAACACATTCATCTTAAAATCCCAAGCAAGACTCCTCAGTCTGGCACCACATGTTGAAAAAGAATTTGTTTACACAGGCAGATATTCAGACTGATGTGGCTAAATCCAGCTGAGTCACATGAGAACGTTTTACAGATGCAGAAGGAGCTGCAAGACGGATGTACGAACTCAGGCAGCAGAGGCTCCGAGTGTAGCTGCTAATTTGTCTGCATTCACAGCACTGACATTTGCTCTTTGCAGTTTGTTCCCACGAGATGCTGCATCATCATCATAGGAAAGTTGGTACCTTTCACTGTGTCACATGCGTCCAAAATGAAACTGTCAATTCACAGATGTATCCCCTTTAAAGGTTGCTACATGTTGCTATGAGAGATGATATAACAGGTCGCTTTGCTGTATTTCCTGTATGGATACAAGTAATTATAATGTGGATGTTACGATTTTTAACCCTCTGCTATTTTCAGAGAAACCTTTACATTTTAGGTCTTATCTTGGTCACTGTATGGACGAGTCATACAAGCTTCATCTTGTTTTTTTCATAACCGTCTCAGCTATCCAAATGTTTCATCTTTTTGTATGCTAACGTTTGCATATTTTTTCATAATTTGCCTTTACACCAATCAAGCATAACATTATGACCACCTGCCTAATATTGTGTTGGTCCCTCTTATGTGCTCAAAAATGCTCTGAACCATTGGGCATGGACAAGATGACCTCTCAGGGTGTCCTATGGGGTCTGGAACCAGGACGTTAGCACTGGATCCTTTGGGTACTCTGGCTTGTGCAGTGGGGCCTCTGTCAATCAAACTTGTTCCACTGCATCCTGTTGATGCTTGATCAGAATGGGCTCTAGGAAGTTCGGCCGTCAAATCAACATGTTGGGCCATTGTCATGTTCCTCTACACGTTCCTGATTGTTTAATGTTTTTTCCATGTGGTGGGGTGCATTTTCCTGCAGGGGTAGGCCAGTGACATTTGGGGTTTCCATTTGCATGAGGGAGTGTGTTTGTTGTGGCACAATGTTTATTTGGGTGTTTAAGTCTCATTAAGATGGATGCCACAATCCAAAGTTTTCCAGCAGAACATCACATAGTACCAATATGATCAATGTTATTCACTTCACCTGTCAGTGGTCATGATGTTGTGGCTGATCAGTGTATATGTGTCATATATTGCCCTGTACTGATATGACTATTTTTCACCATGACACATCCTGCAATAACTGCTGTTACACAGGCCAACGGGAAGTCAGAATGCTGTCGTCAGTCCCAACTTGATTTAACGTGTGCATTGGCTGGAGGTCATTAAGCATTATGGAAGTCTTTGTCATGGTGCCTCTTTATTAACGAAACCCCCACAATGCTTTCTGCTTTCCAACATGCAACTATCAGCATCCTTGTTACAGTTTTAAACTGTATGAGGCTCCCCCTGGTTGCACAACCAGGTACTACAGCTACTCTACAATACTTGAAGTATGTATTATGTAGGAAAGTGGTATCAGCAAATACTGAATAATAAATGATTTGGATTGGATTGGAGGAGGAAAAAAACTTGATCAGAGCATCCCTAGTAACAATTTCCATATTGGTCCACCCTGATCAAATTGTCGTTCTTCTGGTTTCCATTGCATTTTTGACATCCTGCTGTAATCTTTTCTGTTGCTTATGTTTGTGCAACATGTTTAGATGCATTTATTAATCAATAAGACATCATGTTACTAAGTAGGGTTACAGTTTGCTTTTGAAACTTCCATATTGGCAAGAGGATGAAGTGTTGCTCACAAGCAGAGGCTTCCAGAAAACCGGCCAATCCGAAGAAATGGGGCTTTTTAGGGAGGGGAGATGAAACAGCTTGTTTCAGACAGTGGATGAACTGAAGGACTAAATAAAGGACCAGTAAAAGATAAATCAGGATTTTGTTTTTAACCCGTGAATCATGCAAAGCTACTCCAGTCGAGTCCCAGAATAAAAATATGGAGCTAGCAGTAAGCAGAGTATGTCCCATTTAAGATAGCTGCAGAGACACACAAGGTAAGAGTCTGCCATGACTGAATTATGGATGAGCTGTGTTGTCTGTGTGCTCTTAACTACAGTGGCTTTAGTTCTTCACTTGTTGGTGTGTGAAGGATCGTGGTTCAAGCAGGAGGCGTTCACTGAATCTCTACCAGCTGTGGTGACGCTTTTGTAAAAACTGACCTGCACTCTGAAGTGTCTGCAGACTGTGACGAGTGAGAAACTATCTCATTACTTCTTACTTTCCACTGTTATGCTGCAACAGCTTTGACGCATTTTGCTTTCTCAGATGGTTTTCTGTAAGTAAATGAAATGTAGTTGTCGGATAAGTACATCTGGGATTGAACAGAAATTAGATCCTGTTTCAAACAAAGCTCTTGGTGAATCTGTTGTCTAATCTTCCTCTTTTCATTTACAAAGGATAATACAGAAAACGTACGTGGCATGGACTGTCAGGTAAAATCATTACTGACATCCATTTAATTAATCATCTGTTGCAAGTTTACATTAATTCCAATAAGTTACCTGTCCAAACAATAAAACTTGGCTGGTATTTTGTTTGCTGCAGTTTAATTAGTCATAACTTTATTTACAAAGTTAGTAAGCTGTTCCTAAATAGATTTGATGCATCTAGATTTAAATTTCGTAAGCAGATTTCTATTCTTGATTCGGATTTGATAAAGTCCTGAAAGCAACAATGAAAACAGACTGATTTTGGACAAAAATTGGCAAAAATGACTCTCCTCGTTTAAAATGCATATTGATTAATTTAAAAAACAAGTTATTTGCAGTGTCTGCTGCTACGAAAGTACAGTATATATGAATTACTGATGTCTACATCGGCTAATACCCCAATTTTATGGCAGCATTTCCTGGTGTCTAAATTCATTAACTGTTTCATTAAATTAGGACTTTAAGAGAAAAGGTAAAGCACAGAGATGCCATCATGATATACAGTTATATGTAATAATTAGGGGTGGGAATCACAGGGTACCACACGATATGATACGTGATACATGGCTTATGATACCGATAATATCACGATACCAATTGATATATTGCAATACAATCACATAACAATACATCACGATATCTATAACTTGGATATATTCATACCTTGGTTCCAGTGTGTAGCATTTTTCGAAACCCTTCATTTTCAATAACACCGTGGGCAGAGGTCCTTGCAAACGAACCCAGTGATGGAGGTTGTAATGCTGGCGGCCATCGAGGACGAGAAAGGAAGCTTTGCTTTAAGCATTATATTAACGGCTGCAGGCTGACTTGAAACGTTAACTGCATCAGCCACTTTCTCGGTGAGGAGTTTAGGATGGTGGCGTTGCAGGTGGGTTTGCATGTTGGTGGTTTTGCCTGTGTACTTTACTTTTGCGAGGCGGTTCTTGCATATGGCATAGTCTTTGTCCAGCTTGCTTGTTCCCTTAATGCTGCCAAAGCCCAAATGGGTCCACGCTTTGGACTTAAACCTGGATGGGGCGTCTCTTACGGTAGCGTTGCTGCCCGCCATTATACCTGGACAAACTCTCCTTCGGCCAATTCATTTCTGTGATAAACGCCACCGTGTGGAATCATTAAGTAGCACCGCTGGGGAATCTGGCAGGGTTTAGAGCGCCTTATTGTAATAATTAAAGTATTGATATTTGGTGCCAGTGTATCGATATCACACGAGGAAGGATGATGATAAATTGCTGTATCGATATTTTGTCCCACCGCTAGTAATAATCAGTATTTTTTAGCCAGTTGATCAAGTTGTATAGAAACAGTGAAATTAACAAGTCATTATAAAAGGAAAGTGCAGAAAAGTGTGGGAATTTGCTTTTTTGTGTGTAAAAGTTATAAACTTAATCTGTAAGCACATTCTTAAAACCTTAAAAATAAATATCTGTAGCATTTTCACTACTGTCGTTACACTAATGAGCTTTTCCTTGAGTTTATGATTGTATCCTAGGCCTGGGCAATAAAACAATAGTGATATGGACTGGTGATAGACGCTTAATCAATAGCAATAAGAACATTGTTCAAATCGATGTTCAGTAGTTTGACTTAAATACATAGAGGCTGGTATGGGGTCCCGTCCAGTGATACTCAATCCCGACCAGCCATTACAAACTTTAACCTTCAGGTTTTATTTGATTTTTTTTAAATTTGTGAATAGCAAGTTGAGATATATATCTTTTATGTATGTAAATGTTGATTTTTTTTAAATTAACATTAAAATGATTAACTACATACCTTCATAAATAGGCTAAACTGGTTAAATTCAAGCTAAGGTGGTTTTTCTGCTAGTTTTTATTAAAAATGAGTCGATCATAGATGCTGACTAAAATATTTTATTGTGACAAATTTCACAGCCCTATCGTTTCCCATTGACTTCTTTATGGATTGTTCCTGACTGTAAACTAAGTATTTGAAGCTTAACTTGGGCTGTGGGGATGAAAACCTGAGTAAAATGCCCAAACATGACATGAATCCTTTAAAGCTGGCAAGATAACCAACACAGAATCATGTGCTATAGCCTTTATTAATCCTGCAGTGGAGGAAATTTGCATTGCTACAGTAGTAAAGGGGGAAGTGCAGACATTTAAGAGATATCAGTAGAAAAATAAAGAATAAATCAATATACATCAGTACTAGTCCAGATTGTCTATATTCCTCTGTATATTGCACTTATTAATAAGTAGAAACACTGATATATATATAGATAGATGATATAGTGCTGTTCCTATATTTATTCCTTAGTTGTTGGATTTTAATTGAGTGTTAGCTGCTGATTGGCTTCAGTGCCTGGACTCTAATTGGATAAATGCTGGGTTTGTTGGGTTTGCGCTGAGCAGAGGTGAGCCATCTTGTTACTTTGAGGTGTTAACTCTGAGAATCACCGCGTGGACTCGTGTCATATTAGCACAGTGGAGGCATTAGCCGGCGGAGTTAGAATGGATCTCTTCCTCTCTGGCTGCTCCTGGGAGGATAAACAGGCCATCCATAATTAACAGCCGCTCCGCCTGCATTCTGATCCACTCTGCTTTAAAAAGAACAACTGTCACCATCACTTAGAGAGGGGGAGGAGACAGAGGAAGTGTGGGTGAGACAGAAACAGAGATGGGAGATCAGGAAAAGATTCCCTCGCTGGATATGACAGACACCTACACACAGACACACATGCTGTCTATACGGAGTGCATTCTCTTACCCAGGACACATTTTGCTTCCGGCTCTGGGAAAGAACAGCGAATGGCTTTATAATGTATTTAGTAAGAAGACATTCAACTGTGAAAACGGGAAGCTTCCACTTTGTGCTTCTCCACATAAAAAGACACATTTATCTGCAGCTTTTACAGCGTCACAGTATGTTCTCAGTATATCCACCTGCTGAACCTGAGCCCAATGAAAACTACATTCAAACAGCAGTCTGGCAGCTTTAGAGGAGTTTGCGTCCCATAATATAAAAGCTTATTGCGGGACTGTAGCAAGTAACTTGTAATGTTACTCATGAAAGCCACTTTTTTAATAACAGTCATTTGAATTTTATACACTCTTTAGATCCTGATTATGCTCATGGTAAGGCAACAACCAGTGAAGCTCTCTTGATTCTTTTGTGCATTTAAAAATCATCATCAATGTGCATGGAAACTGTGAACTCTTCCATTGTGAAAAACAAGTTATTTGCATCCAATTCTAGTCATTTAATATTTAGTATCTTCCAATCTAATATCATTTTCCTCAATAATACATGCTTCAAGTATCGTAGATTCGCTGTAGTACCTGGATGTACCACCACATGGAGGCTCTTACTGTTTTTCTGTTATTCTGAAGCAACCAGAGGAGATGGTCACTTAGACTAATGGCAGTGTCTTGATGGCAAGTAGAGCCATCTAGTACATGGCCACCATGACAAAGTCTTCTGTGGTGCTTAATGACCAGAGCACATGTGTTTAAACAGAAGAAGCAGCTTTTATTTGTCACAAATAACTTACACCACTATTAAATTCTCTTTTTGCATAGCCCAGTTGAAGTCAGAGCACAGAGTCTGCCATGATGAAGCAGGTAAGGTTAGGGGTCTTAAGGGCCCAACAATGGCAACATTGATGTTTGAACCTCCGACCTTCTGATCAGTAGTCCAAAGCCTCAACCACTGAAAGAAACATGGATAGTAGTCTCTCTTTTTTTTGTCTGCATTTATACTCATCGTTTAACACCACACATTTGAGTCAACTTTAATGAGATCAATGCATATTTTAGTTTTGCAGCAAAATATATTAATATTTAGTGCGTGTGTGTGACCATCACCGGCCCCCCCTGGGAGCTAAGCTGTCATTCTTTGTTGAATTTTCCTATCATGAGCCAGAGGGGGCAGTGCTACACCTCAGTGAATTGGGGGGGGGTAAGGATATGGCAAGACAAGACGAACAGGGAGGGTACAGACAGGCAGTGCTATATGAATCCTATAAGAGTGCTGTAACATGCCGTGTTATTCCCAACAACCAATCCCACATCTGAAAACTGGAAACAAATAATCAACACAGAAACAAATTGGACACAAGAAGTCTTGTCAGTATACAGGGTTAGGACGCCAGAGGACAGGAGTAAAGGATGAATGTATATGGATAGTAGTCTTAAGGAACTGTTTTCAATTGGAAAGGTTATAATTAATCTTTCATGTTATCTGGTATTGTCATGGTTGATGCTGTCTGAAAATGAAGACAGTCATGTGAGTAAATATACCCTACATCAGAACTTACTCAAAAAACATGCATCCATCTCCCATTATGCGAATTAACTCTGTTTTAAAAGTCAAAAAACCACCTTGAGCAAGCGTCTAAACTTTTTCCATAAACTTTTTTGAATGCGATACTTTAAAATGTGCTAAAAATACATTCTGGAACCATGTCTTCAGCATGTTAACCTGTTACTCTGCGTTTCTGCCAGTAATGATTGTGAGCTGAACTGAATCAGTACATTTGCGTAGTTTTTTTGGCAGTTTTACATGCGATGTCTGACTTCCAGCCCATTTATAATGAATGTGTGTTGTTGTGTGAGATGCGCGCATCCGAATCCAGGACAGTTGTCATGGGGACCAGACTGATGGTGAAACAACACGAGTTGATTGTACTGAATGTTTCTGGCAACGGAAAGTAGCACTGTTCCTTTGTGTCTCCTCTCTCCTCCTCCCCTGTGTTTCCTCTCCTCTCTCTCCTTCCTTTCTTTTGCCCCGTGTCTCCCTCGTATCCTCCCCTCTTTCCCCCCTTCCCTGTAAATGTATATGCAATCATCCTACTGCAGCAGTCTAATTTAAATGTGGAACAAATGTTGTGACAGACTAAAGCTGGATAGAAGTCCTTATCCGCAGAGTGAGAACTGAATTATCCTGCTTGAGTGAGCTGCTGACACACTCATATTGAAACGAAGAGAGAGAGAGAGAGAGAGAGAGAGAGAGAGAGAGAGGCCACGAGTCTCATGTGAATTAAACCGACCAGGAGTAATTCCTTAATTCCACTATGGAGCGACATTCGCACATATATCTTGAATTTGTCTGTCAGGTTTCCTCAGTGATCCCAGCAGGACACCTGTGGAGGAAAACTGAACGGGCAAGCACTTTAGTGTTAGACTTCCTTAAAGTTGGAAGGCTTTTAAGAGACAGATGAAAGATCCCATAAATGGCATCGTTGTTTAGTTTTTGGGTCAAGCAGTTTCTGTCCCCCAACTTTGGGATCGGAAGGGTTGCACCAACTAAATTTTGTAACTTTCCACACGCAGTAATCTGAAAATGAAGCAGGCACATTGCTTTAGTCTTATTCAATCATCGTCAGTTGCTGTTGGCATTATATAAGTGTGTTTGAGTGGCAAAGCTCAGAAGGAACAACAACGGTTTACATTATCTGTCACTGCAAGGGTAGGTGTTGCTTGAGTGGAGGATGCACATATCCCAATTATTGCGATGTAAGCTTTTATTTCATTGTGCAAAAACTGGAACCAAAGTTGAAGAGATTTGAACTTCTTGTTTTATGTGTACAAACAGAAACAGCTCATTTAAGGTGAGCCAAACTTACAGAACTGATAACCGGCCATCACTGCACAATGCATGCTGGTTAGACTTCTGTCCAACTTGATCCCGACTCGCTTTAATGTCATGCAACTATAAGAAAACGAAAATCCAACAAGATCCAAGCTTCATGGAAACTCTCCAACTTCACTGCAGCTTTTTGGCTCTGTCTTTTTTTTTCCAGACAAGACACCATTAATCTCAAAAGAGCCTATCCTTAGTTTTAGACTTTAGAATGCGTCAAGCTCCAAAAATGATGGATCTGACCTGTGATGCAACTAGATGGTGTCTGCCCCCAGGTTTGTGAGTCTAGCTTTCTGAAATACATCTCCAAAAACAAAATGTAATACACCTGTTTCTAATTTTATAGAAACAAACTCTTTATATCTAGTTTCACTTACACCAGTCAGCTCCAACGTTTAAACCGCTGACAGGTGAAGTGAAGAACATTGATTATCTGGTTACAGTGACACCTGTCAAGATGCTGGATATATTGGGCAGCAACTGAATAGTCAGCTCTTGGAAATGATGCATTGGAAGCAGGAAAATGGGTGGCCTGAGGACTCAAGAAACTTTGACTTGGGAGAAATTGTCATGGCTAGATGACTGGGTCAGAGCATTTATTCAATTCAGTTTTATTTATATAGCGCATATTTACAACACATGTCATCACAGAGCGCTTTACATAGCAGGAAGAGCACAGAACCCAACAACCCAAAGTTGCTTGTGGATTCCCTCTGAGTAAGCAGTCAGCGACGGTGGGAAGGAACCAAAAACCCCGGAGGATGGGGAGGGAGGGAAAAAAACTTCAGACAGAACCAGGCTCAGGGAAGGCGGCCATCTGCCTTGACCGGTTGGGTTGGGAATGGGGATAGCAGGAGAGGTTGGGGTAGGGATGGCAGGACAGCAGGTGGCAAGGCCAGTGGCTGCAGATCAGGAACGTGGAGCACCAGATCCAGAGACATCCACGGACATCAGCATCTGTAAAATGTCAGGTGTTGTTGGGTTCTCCTTGCGTGCAGAGCCAAGTGCCTACCCAAAGTAAATCAATGAAGGATGACTGATGAACTGGTGACAGGGTTGTGGTTGCCCAAGGCTCGTTCATGGGTACAGGGAGCGAAGGCGGGCCAGTGTTGTCCAAACCCACAAAAGTGGGAAGTAGTGCACAAAGTGAAGTGAGGAGCTGCTCTGACAGAAGGGTCATTCCGTGTCAAGTCAGCAAAGGTGGTTGCTTGACCATCTCAGAATCTGTTGAAACTTTGTAGGAATGATCTTTGGCATCTGAAACTGACATCTACCAATTTTGTAGCTGGAATTCCAACATTTTCATAATTTTTAACCCAATGGAAATTTTAAATAAATCATTCGCGAGTTGGAAATTGAACAAGACGCCACTTTCAGATGTCCATATCACTCGAAGTGTATGTCCTAGAGTCTTGAAATTTTCAGGAGATGTTCAGAAGTTTCTGGTGAATGAAGAGAAATACTGGCACTGGGTCAAGCATCTGACCTCCCCTAATCTCGCTGAGTTGACACAGAATGACCTAGAAAGGTGTTGGAACACACAATGTATAGAAACTTGCTTGATATGATCGAAGTGCCCATGCTGACTGCTCTCAACCACTGAAAGTGAATGACAGAACTGGACCATGGAGCGATGGGAGTAGACATTACCTTACCAAATTGTGGACAACCGGGTATGTTGTTTACCAGACAATGAGAGAGAGGCAGCAGGATGCATTATAGGAATTGGTCGAGCCAGTAGAGGCACTTGGAAAACCTTCGGTCTCGCATTCATGTGGATGTTACTTTGACACCTACCTATAGATTGCTGCAGATTTGCGTGACACTTCATGGACGCATCATTCAGGAACAGTTTGAGGAACCTGACAAAGAGCTCAAGGTGTTGATTTGACCTCCAAATACCCCAGATCTCAGTTCAATCAAACATCCGTGGCATGTGTTGGAAAAACAAATCCAATCCATGGAGGCCCCACATTGCACCTTACATTGCTTATATTGGTGCCTGATATCACAGGACACCTTCAGAAGTCGGTGGAGTTCAGGGCCATGATTGCTCCGAGCTGTTTTGGCATCATGAGAGGGACCTTCACAACATTAGGAAGGTTTAATCAACACAACACGTTTACCTGAAGTGACTACAATTTTAGCACTAAACTCCTCCTCAAGTTAGACTAAGTGTGTTTTCTCCTCTTATTTCCACTCTGCCAACATTGCATGGAAATAGCATCAAACCTCGTGGCAGCAGATGTGGTGAGAAAGAAAGCAGGCATAATCAGTTACCTCGTTACAGAAGTATTTTAACTTTCTGTGGGCTGCAGAGCACAAAATGATGTTCTCCACAGATGTCTGGGAAGAGCAGGGACTTGTTCAAAAGCTGAAGAAAATAAGGCAGAACCGGGGAGAAGCAGGTCCAAGAAAAGCATTATTTTATTATGAAATTATCCTGTGACTTATTGAATGTCACTGACTGATGATTCAACAGTGACAGGGAGGAGGAAAGAAACTGGTTTACAGATTGCCTGTAAGCAAATGGTGAGCATAATCAGGTAATTTGTGGTTCTTGTTTACAGCTTTTTCCAAATTTCCATCCTGCTCATGCAAACCAGTTTCCAAAAAAAGGGTTCTGAAAAAAAAACAATAACTTCCCAAAAAGATTATTTTGCACCAAAATGGGTCCCAGCAAAGCTCGCTCTAATTGTTCACTGCAGACAAAACAGTTGTTTATCAGAGACACTGTTGTCGCAATCCAAAGTGTTTTTTATTTTGGGTCATTCAGCCTGGATGATCCAGATTGCTGCTGTTACAATAACAACACATCAATGTTTAATAGTCTGCAATGCAGAGATAACGCTTCTGATAGACACACTCAAATCTGTGGCTGTGTGTGTGAGTTTTTTGCATGTCAGTGACAAACAGAGGCAGAGAAAGGAAGACAGGAAGGTATTTGTCATGAATACATTCAAATATAACCGTATAGCTCAGTTTCCATTAGTGTTTTTTTACTTCCACAATCATCCTCAAAGTCAGACTGTTATTTCTGGTCATCCCTGAACGCCGCGCCAATCCTGTTTCATAACAATTTGATTTATTCTGCCAACAGGGACAATGATAAGAAAGCTGATAGTTCTGCCAAGTCCTCAAAGAGCAGACTGCAGAAGACACAACATGAAACATTCAGCAGAAATTGGCAACTGCTTTTTTAGTGTAAATAAATCAATTAGATGTACAGTGCCTGGAATAAAACACATTTTCCAAGGCTGTGGGCCCATTTTCTGGTTCAGAGCTGCTGGTGCTGTTATGAAATGGAGCTCATTTGGGAGGAAACAAAACAAACAAGGACCTTATATTTCCATAAACTCCGACTCCAAAAGACAGGGAGTGGTAATCATCACCGAGTTTTACAAAGCAGAAATTGAATATTATCACTGTGAAGGCTGCTGTGGATTCTAGCTTTAAATATCCCCTTTTCCAAAGTGATGCATGACCAACAAAAGAAGAGAGTCTCTGGACATAACACTTGCTGGATTTGGGGTTACAGGCATCAGAAAATGTTGATACTAATTGATTTTCCCCCATGTTTTAATGGATCACGCTCTAAAACCAAAGTCAAACTATGATCACTTTGCAAAGTTGTTTGCATATGCGGCATTCACATGTTGTCGGTTCCCACATCCAGCAGACATGGAACAACATTAATTTAGAGTTTCTGTACAGCTGCTGAACATAAGTCAAATATTCACCTTCCTCGCAGTTTTAATCTCCAGAAACTAACAGACACCTCAGATTCTTCAACTGATAAATACGCCATTATGTTCTGTCCTTTGGTGCTGTTGGGGTGATGGTACATTTTAAAGAAAAGAGCAAATGCTGCAACAGGAAATAGTGTTAAGAGTCAGTCGGTGCAGTAAATCTGTGGGCTGTAAAGCTGAAACAAGAAGTTAAAGATGCCAAAATGCCCTGTAGAGTAAAAGGAAACAGTAGGTTTGGTAGTGAATTTGTGACTGGACGGGCTCTAATGTTAAAGATCTTTGGGCTTCAACGTGGTGAACATATCACAGAAGCTGGTGTGAAGTGGAACTGATTGGTAAACCGGTCATGCTGTTGCAAGAGGTTTTTAAAAATGTGGCAAATCAATGGCTGTTGAGTCGTGCGAGACAAAATCTGGGTTTTTCCGAGGTGCATTCACGAGTTGATTTGGTCCTTGGAGGTTGTTGTTTCCCAATGCAAAGGATTTTGAAAACAGTAACACAGATAGTGGAAGAAAGGAAGAGATACAAAGCTAATGGCAGAGTTATACCCACAGTCTACATTTGGTGAGTCAGACTAAAGAGTGAATAAAACACCTAAAGTAAATAAGGAGTGAAGATGAAAGTTAAGTGTAAGAATAATGGTCTAAAATGGGATGCAAACCCTGATCTCATATCTAAAAGCATTGTTTATCTTCCCCCTCCTAACCTTTTGTGTAAAATTTGTGGCTCCTTCAAATTAAAAGCCTTCCTCTGTCTCGCATTTCAATTAGAAAATAAGTCTCTTTCAAGACATAAATAAGAATGGAGTTTAGTTGTACGGGAATGTAATTTTTTAGTTGTATAATGACTCTTATTGGAACTAGTATTTACTCTTGCAAACCTGTCAGACAACAGAAACAAGAGACTATGCCTACAGTTGAAATCGTAACCTGCAGCGGTCCCCAACCTCTTTGCACTACGGACCACTTTCATGTAAGACAATATTTTCAGGGACCGGGCTTCAAGGGGTGGGGACAAATATAACGAAATAAAATGATGGCATAAAAATAATTATAAAGTGCCTCATTTGCTTGCTTGTCACCACATATTATGTAAAGCGGGCTTGGCGCATGAGAATCACCTGTAATAAAGTAGGACTCTCGATATTGTCTATTAAATACAGCTTTAGTTTTCTTGGAAGTTGCAGGCTCTTCTTCTTCTGTCTCCTCATTGGGCCTCCCCCCCCAAGACATTTGTTTCATGTTTGCTAGCTTGTGGGCCTAATTTTTAAGGAACATATCACGTGACCAAGACGAGAATCTTGACACGCTTCAAGAGGCCAAAACGCACAGGCTGATGCATCCGGTCGTTTTTCAAAATAAAACATCTCTCAGACTGATAATCCATCCATCCGTCCATTATCTATACACTGCTTAATCCTCTCTAGGGTCGTAGGGGGACTGGAGTCTATCCCAGTCGACTCAGGGCAAGGCAGGGGACACCCTGGACAGGTCGCCAGCCTATCACAGGGCTACACATAGAGACAGACAAGCAAACACACTCTCATTCACACCTATGGACAATTTAGAAAAATCAATTAACCTCAGCATGTTTTTGGACTGTGGGAGGAAGCTGGAGTACCCGGTGAAAACCCACGCTGCACAGGGAGAACATGCAAACTCCACACAGAAAGATCCCAGGCGTCCTAACCGGGGATCTTCTAGCTGTGAGGCGATGCTGCTAACCACCGCTCCACTGTGCAGCCCCAGACTGATAATCGATAAAAGATTTTTTTTTATTCACTCTTTCTGTGTGGCTGGGTACGAAATGACCCACGGACTGGTACCGGCCCACGGTCCGGTGGTTGGGGATCACTGGTCTACTACTTACTAGTGACAAACTAAATATGCAGTCCATATCACATACTATGTTCCATAGCCACTGTGTTGCAATACGCAATTGATACTGTACAATTAACTTTGTTTCCTTCATATAACCAGGTGAAGAGGAATTAAAGTTTTTAAATACCTGACAGTTTCGATGGATCACTTCCGTCTTCTTCAGAACATCATCCAGATGTCGACGTGCCTCATCAGCTGATGTTACTGAGGCGTGGTCAACCTTTCGAACTTGACAGGTCGACCACGCATCCTGCTGTCGGATCACCCCCCCACCAAGATGGTACTCTAGGTGTGGCTCACGTTGTAGGCTCCCTCATCCCTCTTCATCCTCCTGGAGACACGTTTCCGAATTTCCACCGCCTCCATTATCCAACGTATGAATTGGTTTTCTTCGGCGCGAATGACTCTGGCTTGTTCCCAGTTGATGATATGGTTCTCCCTCCGGCAGTGATCGGCTATTGCTGATTTTGAGTCTTCTTGCTCGGCTTTGGCTTTTTCTGTTCTGGTGTGTGATTTTTTTTTTGGTTTCTTTCTTGCACTCTCTCATCCCTGACATCTGAAGAAGAAGGAAGTGATCCGTCGAAACCGTCAGGTATTTAAAAACTTAAATTCCTCTTTGCCTGGTTATATGAAGGAAACAAAGCTAATTTGTCAAATGGAAGGCAAAATGAACGTCTTTACGCGATGAAACTGTACAGTCATCCTAATTTGCTGTGTGCTATTTTATACGGCAAATCTTGATAGACAGACTACATGGTTGACCATCAAATTTTTGCCACTAATTGATTGATGCTAATTGATTTTTACCAATTCTCAGTGGAGCAAAGTCTAAAAGCAACATGCTACATGTTTGGTTTTGGAAAGCAGAAGTAGACGACAGCACAGCTAACGCATAGCATCCCCTTCTGCTCTGAAGTACCTGAAGAACGTGAATGTTGATCATTTTCCAAAAAAGGACCAGATTCTGTGATGTTTTGTTGCATAACTTCACCGCTGATGTCACGTAAGTTTTAGCTGGTTCTCCTGGTATTTCCATTGCGTTCCGTAATATTATCGCAGGTCAAAATTGGTGGTTTTTCATTAAACGTGCTGCAGACACGCTAGTTTGGTCAAACTGTGGACTTTTTCCTCCTTTTCAATGGCGATATAATTTCAGTAACATACATCTAAAATGATCTCGTCTCCTGTGTCGTTTGACTCGCACATTAGCACGAATCCCAGTGATAAAGTCGGCCCTAAAAGTAAAATGTAATTCAATTAACGTAGCAAAAATGAAGTTATTAAACTTCGGCTTACAATATTAGAGTTACAATTCAAGCCGGCATGAAAGAAATCCTCCTGTGGCAGAGGTCTGTACAGTCGTTTAAAGTCTGCAAAGCTGCTATGAACCAATACACTGCATGCTACATTTTGGCCTAATCGTTACCTACCTCAGGTATAGTAGGTGGTTTTGAGCACAGCTTATATCAAGGCCAGCACCTGCTATGATATGAAACATGAGATGAAGCTAGTCACAGGTGTCAGAAACATAAAAAGCCTGTGTGTTATTTTGAAAGCTCCTCCACTCCAGCTGCACTTGGTGTTTGCGTGCCAGAAGCACGTATGTCGCTTTGACACCTGAATTGTGTTTTTTTTTTTTTTTGCTAAATTATTCCAAACTCTGTGGCTGCTTTTGCCACTCTGCTGTTACCTTTGTATGCCCTAGGGCACACACACACACACACACACACACACTCCAACACACACAAACACACAGGCGACTGCTGCTTTATGCCATGTTGTTCTCCCTGAGGGCAGCGACACACACACACACACACTAACACACAGACACACACCATCCACCTGTGCGTCGCGTGCTTCCCTCTCCACCGACTGACAGGCAGCCTATCATCCTGACTCTGTGTACTATGTGTTGTCTCCCGGCGGCTTCCAGTGTTTTTTGGTGGCACATTTTCTTACAAAAGAAAAAAAAAAAAAACACAACGACTGAATTGACCCACATTGGTTTAGCTGGGAGGGAAGGAGAAGATAAGCTCATTAAATGTAATTTCGAACTACAAAGAAACTCCTTCCTCGATCCGCGTTGCATCTTTCGCCGCTAAAGAGGTTAAATTCCCGCGTCTCGCTTTGTATCTTTGTCATCTCCGTTTGTGCAGTCGCTTTTTGTTTGAACTTCCCCTCGTTGTTTGTGTGCTTGTGTGTGTGACCATGACTAACAGGTCACTGCTGTTCGGCGCTGCAGCCAATCCCTCCAGGTCCTTGTTTCTGCTGCTTGTTTAGCGACCTTGACAGCCTTTCCCTGTCCCTCTGAGTCGCACTATTCCCACTCTTTGTTCCTCCTCTCTCCTACAAGCCTCTTCAATGCCCCTTTTCTCTTTCTTTTCCCCCTCTTTTTTTTCCTCCCCCCTCTGATCTGCTCTCCTCTCTGTTCTCGTCCCGCTCTTTCTTTCCCCTCTTTGCTCCATGTTTAGCAACCTTGACAGCCTTTTTCCATCCCTCTAGGTCAAATCCTCCCCGCTCGCTCTGTGTCGCCTCGTCTCCCTCCTCTCCTTCCTCTTCTGCATCTCCTTTTCTTTACAATTGTTTGACTCCCTCCAGTCCTCCCTCCCTCCTCCTGACTTCACTCGTTTCTGCCTATTAACAACCTCTGACGTCAGTGTGAAAAATAGCGTTACAAAGTCAGATACAGAACAAACCGCTGGATTGTGGATGAGTGTTTGGCTGCAGATGAGAGTTTAACCGCACATTAAAGGACGTTTAGCCGTGAATGAATCCTTCATAATGTCTGTTTCCAGTGTCAGATTTGGCTCCCGGTTCCGGTTCGGACACACTTTCACGTCCCTTCTTCTCGGTTGAATTCCTCTCTAGGTATTTATGCAGTGAGGTGTAAAGCATATCAAATTAAACCACAAAACTTGACCTTTCCAACAAAGCTAGTAGCTCGTCTGTGCAACAAAGTGCTGCTGAGGAAAAATGATCCTGAGTTTACATCAGATTTAATCATAGTTACAACCTGCATGCAGCCGCATCTCCACATCCATTACTCTGATTTGAATTACACCCGAACTCCTCATTGCACAGATTTGTAATTATCCACATATGTTACTATCTATGCAATGCAATCACTGCATGTCGGTATAATAATACGAGAAGGAGTGGAGCGAGGTGCTTTGTAATTGTGCATATTTCGACATATAGAAGTAATAACCTGATGAAGACAGAGGAAACTTCCGCATAAGTCACATTTTACTAATTCTAACACCCATTTTCACACCCCTGCTTCTCTGTTGTTTCACACCACTTAATAAATAAACAGCAGCGGTTCACCTTTCAGATGATGCTCGATGCGTCTTTGTTCAAAGAGTGATCTGGTTTTGAGATTACAGCAAACATCAGTGTTGTCTTCAACATAAAACTCACGTTGCATCCCAAAAATATACACAAAATAACACGATTTGTGCGATGATTTAAACGTTCTGTTTTAAAGATTAGTACAGGCCACCTGCGTGCAATAAGGCGCTATGATCATAGATTCTAGGGGCCCCCCAGGGAAATGTTGTCACTGGTGTGAGTAAGCTACTGTATGTGAACGCTACTCTGAATAAAATAATGACATTTATTTGTGTGGCACATTCAGTTTCCAACCATCGTGGTTCTGATACTACACAACTATGAAATCATATCTCTATGTCCAGCATTTTGTGGTGAGTTACAGGTAAAAACCCAACAATTTCAATATTCGAAATATTTATTTTCTTGATATAAACCGACCAGGCATAATATTATGACCACCTGCCTAATATTGTGTTGGTCCCCCTTATGTGCTGCAAAATGCTCTGAACCATTGGACATGGACAAGAGGACCTCTCAGGGTGTCCTATGGGGTCTGGAACCAGGACGTTGGCACTGGATCCTTTGGGTACTCTTGGTTGTGCAGTGGGGCCTCTGTCAATCCAACTTGTTCCACTGCATCCTGTTGATGCTTGATCACAATGGGGTGTAGGAAGTTTGGAGGTCAAATCAACATGTTGGGCCATTGTCATGTTCCTCAACATGTTCCTGATTGGTTGGTGTTGTTTCCATGTGGTGGGGTGCATTTTCGTGCAGGGGTAGGCCAGTGACATTTGGGATTTCCATTAGCATGAGGGAGTGTGTTTGTTGTGGGACAATGTTTATTTGGGTGTCTAAGTCTGATCAACACGGATGTTAAAATCCAAAGTTTTCCATCAGAACACCACATAGTACCAATATGATCAATGTTATTAACTTCACCTGTCAGTGGTCAGGATGTTGTGGCTGATGCCAATATAAAATCCTAATATAAAAATGTATAACTTGCCCTTATAATAACCAAGATACGAGGTTAAAAGTAAAGGTAGTGAAATTACCCTGAAATAGGGTTAAAAACACGTGTTTTGACAAATCATTTGTATTCATTTTTTTCCTCAATTTTTTTGTAATTTGATTAATATCTTTAAAATCTACACTGCATTTGTTTTTTTATTTTATTTTATAGACTTTTTCCTGCATTTTTTAAATACCCAAAAACCAAAAAAACACAAAAATAGCCTGTTAATTTTTATATCTAACGCAAAAAAAACCCACCAAAAACTAACTATACATAATACATAACTCCTAAAATTTCCATTTGTTTAAAGGAAATCTGACAGTTTTTGAGTTTATAATACCTATAAGCAGAGTAAAGAATGTTTTTTTTCATTATTTTACAATAAATCTATATTTATTTGCTTATTTTTTTGCTTTTTTTGGCACCCTAGCTGGAATATTACAGTTTTTCGTTGTTGTATTTTTTTATTTACAGTGTAACCAAAACAAAAACTGTTGCAGTCCATAAATTTTTAATAAAATGTAGGTACATTTTTACTGTTGCCACTATTTTTATTTCAGACTATTTCAGCCGTAGCATGAATGTGTTGATCCGTATATTGGTACCAGTAATGTACAGCTTGAATCATTCTGCTGGAGGCTTTGGAGAAAAAAATCTAACCGACCGAAAAACATCCCGAAGCCAAATGATGTCAATAAACAGTGTCAGCGTCGGTTTATCGTGTTGTGATGGAATAAATGGCTCCTTTGGTTGCTTCAGCGGCGGTTATCCTTTTGTTTGTTTAGTCAAGGTTACGCAGACTGTTAATGTTTCTCATGAGATGCCCGTCTCATCCATCCCACCTACGTCTCTTCCAGCGTGTTTGATTTGTACCATCATGAGGAAAGACGCCGTCGAGGCTGCGGAGTCTTTTTTATTCCTCGCGACTGTTGCGACTCCCACTTGGAAATAAACTCTGAAATCACTTCAAACACCGTCTAGTTTAAGATCAGCATGAGCCAGCAAACTCTTTGACTCGCCTCTCTCCTCCCCCATGCCCTCTCCATCCTCTCCAGCCTCCCCTCTTCTCTCTCCCATTTTATCCTCTCTCTTTTTTTCATACCTCTTTTTTTTTCCCTGTTTCTTCTCACTTACCCAGCCTCTCTCCTCCTCTTTCTCTCACTCCTCTCCTAATCCCTCCTCTCCACCCTAATTTAAACTCTTTGAAGCCTTCAATAAGGCTCCATAATAAGCTTCTCCCTCTCCAGGCAAGGCAAAGGGAGCAGCCTCCCAGTTGCCTGCCGCCTCTCTGTGAGTGCACTGCAGTTTTGTGTGTGTGTTCTCTGTTTATTAGCGTCTCTGCTTGTGAGCTTTCATGCCTGTGTTTGTGCGTCAAACGTACGAGTATGTGTGCGAGAGCGGCGCGAAAACCTAAATGCTGAGCACAGAGCCCTGAGGGGAACAGAGGAGCATATTGTGGAACATATCAGAATACGACTCAGCTGCAGATTAAACTGTATAAGTAGGTTATTGATGGGGGGAAAAAAAAAAAAGTTCCGCAACAGGCCTCGAATTCAGTTATGAATTATTGAATTGACGGTGCTGAATTGAATTTTTTTCTTTTGAAAAAAAAATCTGAGATTCAAAAGGGAGAAAAACAAAATTTAAAATGCAAAAATTTGCATCCCTCATTAAGGACGACATCAAAGCAGAAATTAATGCTTCGGGGTGGGGGGTGGGAGGTTGATGGTGAAGGATGGTGAGACGTTTTCCAGGTGGGGCTGTGCCATATCCACCCACCATCACTGACTATCAGATTCAAAGCAAGATATCAAACGAATGCAAATAAATACGATCCATTCATTGGAATTTAAGTTCAATTATTTTTGCAGACGTCTTAAGAAAAGTGTTTGAATGATGTGCAGCACAAATGAGGATGTTTCAGGTGGCTAATTCTTATGAAAATCCCCAGACTTGTCACAATTATTACAATATCACCAACCATCCATCCATTATCGAGACACTGCTTGATCCTATCCCAGCCGACTGAGGTGAAGGCAGGAGACACCCTGGACAGGTCGCCAGCCTATCACAGGGCTGCACATAGAGACAAACAACCAAGCCAATTTAAATCTACAGACAATTTAGAATCGCCAGTTAACCTCGGCATGTTTTCGGACTGTGGGAGGAAGCCGGAGAACCCGGTGAGAACATGCAAACACACAGAAAGATCCCATGTCCTAACCGGGACGCGAACCAGGGATCTCCTAAATGTGAGGCAACGGTGCTAACTGCCAAGCCACCAGTCACTGCAATTATTTTAGCCAACCGTAATCATTATGTACAATCATTTAAACTGTTTCGCTTCTATAAAAACAGCCAAAACAACAGACATCCTGCGTTTGAATCACTATTCCCCCCATTTGCATCACATCCGCTTAATGGTGCCACCTTTTTACCTTGAGTGATATAATGTTTACTCAAATATTGAGAAATATGTGCCTATTGAATTCAGTTATCTATATTTGAATTTGTGTTGATGAACTTGAATAATAGCAATAAAGCTAATTAATTTTGATTACATGATTTGAAACTGAATTTATTCAATTGAAACTGAATTCAGCTGCTCTGAAACTGTATTTGATTCTCACTGAACGTGCAGTTCAGTAGTGTTGGCCAGCAGAATAATGTACAACACAGATGATGATGTTTCAGGTGGCTAATTCTTGTAAAAATCCTCAGACTTGTCACAATTAGGACGTTATCACTGACTACTGCAATTATTTTATCCGACCCTGATCATTTTGCATAACCTTTAGCACTGTTTTACCTGCATACAAACACCTGGAACTAAAAATGAACCATTTAAAACTGAATTTCAATCATGTATATTTGTATTTAAATCACTCAGCATGAACAATTGTATTAATAACTGAATTTCAGTTACATAATTTGAATTACAGTTAAGACTTACCTTTAATAACTGCAATAAAACAAATTAATCTGAACCGCATGATTTGAAACTGAATTTGTTGGATTGAAATTGAATTCAGTTGCTCCTATTGTTATTATTTTTTGAGCTGACTATGATAATTTTGCATAATCATATCGCCTTTATAGAAAATACAAGAAATGCCATATTTCAATCACCTTCCTCTGCTTTGATTTAGAGGCACTGACTTTTTATCTCTATGTTTTTAATAGTCAGAAATATGTGCCACTTGAAACTGAATTTGAATTTCCTAGATTTGAATTTGTATGGTTTAACTTGAAAAATAGCAATAAAACAAATGATTTTCTATTTCATGATTTGAAACTGAATTTATTAGATTGAAACTGAATTCAGTTGCTCTGAAATCGCATTTGATTCTCACTGAATCGAATACAATTCAATAGAATTGAAATACTACTGACTTGTATTCACAAATACAAGTCAATAGTGTCGACTAGCAGAATAATGGTGATGTTTTAGGTGGCAAATTCTTGTAAAAACCCATATTGTGCCTAGACTTGCCATGATTATTACATTATCACCAGTTATTGCAATTATTTGAGCCGACCGTGATCATTTTGCATTGTCGCTAGAATCATTTCACCTCCATAAAACCCCATAAAAACAGCTGAAACTAACAGAAGTGTCACATTTTAATCACTATTTCCACTGTTTTCATCACCCTCTTCTGTAATGGCACCAGCAATTTACCTCAAGTTGCTTAACTTCTGTTATTCAGAATTATGTGCCACTTAAAACTGAAATTTAAATCATGTTTGTTTTTGAATCACTCAACCTGAAAACTTGAATTTCAATCACATCCCATTTGCATTAACCTTCTTCTGCTTTGGTTTAATGGCAGCGACTGTTCACCTCTAATATTCAGAATATGTGCCACTTGAAACTGAATTTTAATCATGTGTATTTGAATTGCTCGACCTGGGCATTGTATTAAAAGCTGAATTTGAATCCCATAGTTGGGATTTTAATGGTTTAGCTTGAATAATTTCCATAACACATAATTTGAAACTGAGTTTGTTGGATTGAAACTGAATTCAGTTGCTCTGAAACTGTATTTGATTCTCACTGAAAATTCAACTTTCTGTGTAGTTCCACAAACTATTTCCAAAATTCAAATTCAGCTTTTGTAGTTTCTGTCCATAATCTATTGACAGTAATGTGACTTATAAAGTGAAACACAGAACCAAGAGCCCATTAGCGTGGAAAAGGCCGATTTTTTGTGGACAAAGGTGGAAGTCAAAGGCCAAAAGTCACTAATCTAAAACTAACAGAGGCATAAAATGAACTGAAATAGCCAAACAACAACAGTTCCGGATGTTATCAGCCCATTAAATGTCATATGGGCCAGAAGGGACCTCCTCCACCCTCTAGTAGGCTCAGTCCACACATTATCACCCCATTTAATGGAGCTCTGTTATCACCTCATTTAATGGCGATGGAGCCACGATTTAGCACTTAGGAAGAAGAACAAAAGTCCCCATTTGAATGTGGTGACTTGAGTTTGAGTGGAACCATAATTAGAGCTTTATATTTCCATTTAAGCCTCGTTTTGACTTTCATTTCTGCTCGTAAAGGGCCATGATTTGGGCTAAAATACACCCTTTTTGCTATATTTACATGCTACAAAGCTCCATTTTGTATCTTTCCAGGGCTTCGCTTTTTATGCATTTATTCACTCAACCACAAGAGACGACCAATGTTATCGGGGTTACTTTCTGATTATTAATGGTCAAAATGGATGTTAATGTGCTTACAGAGCCTATTAGAAGGTGGAGAAGGCCTCTATGGCCCTATTTGTTTGGGAATATGTGTGATAACAGCATCTAAATCAGGTGCAAATAAATCATTAATCACAATTATTTGTACGAAAATTAATCACCATCCAAAATTTGCAGGGCTACATCCAGCTAGCCCTGAATATACACTATGTTTTAGCTTTTATGCTAGCTCCCTGTCAGATTGTGATGAGGATCAGGTGGTCTTTTTAGTTTCTCCGCTAACATCCTCCTTTCAAATGAATCTTGGAATATATTGAATGTGAATGAAACAGAAGCTCTGAGTGTTGGCTTCTGTGTTCATCAGGGTCAATAGCAATGAGAGTCACTGCGCTGCCACTGATTGGTGAAATAAAACTGAATTGGAGGATGCTGATTGGCTAAATTTATGTGGCTGTGTCCATATTATCTGCTGGTAGTGTTTCTATTGACCCCAGAGGAACTGAAAACTGCTGCAGCGTCCCCTCAACACTGATGATTTACGTTTCATATATTACTTGTTGTGGACTGTGTGGCAGAATTTAAACAACAAATACCAGCCAAGCTAGTAGTTGTGGATATAAAGAGATGGATTTGGTTTTAACCGTGGCTGCAGTTTGTCCCTAATCTTAATGAAACAGGCTTAAATGAAATCTTCACCAAACTAAATCCTACAGTTGTGAAAGTCACACTGAAACAATGTCATCTTGCCAAAGGGAGGCTGATTAGAGGCGTCATTTTCAAGGCAATGACAATGAGCTTGTTTTGTCATTTACTTAGGAACAAACTGACCGTTGAGGAACTTTCCCAATGGTCGGGTCTTTTTCCTGCGACCCCTTCATTATATTGTCTTTATGCAGATGTTCAATAGGTGATCTTAGCTGCTACGGCATGGCTGGTGAGTTCTGTGTGAACTCTCACTGCCAAAACATAGATTAAAAGAGGAAAAACCTGCAGAGACGGTACAAAACAAAGAAAAATGTGTTGATGCTGACGCTGCAAACTTCAAGATACAACAGATTTTTTAAAGCATCTGCAGGTGATGATGATGTTTGCATGCTCCGTACTGTGAAGCAGCTGCATGAACGTTATATTTTGGGGTTTTGACCTTTTAAATGCTTTAACTTTTAAATGATAACATTCTGCTGCAGCTTCAACCATTTCCAAGGTTTAGATGTCAGACTCTGCATAAATATTTAGAGAAGTTGACATGAAATTCCTCTAAAATGTAAAAAAATGTGTAAATTTAAATTTTTTTTGCTTTAACACATACACTGATCAGGCATAACATTATGACCACCTGCCAAATATTGTGTTGGTCCCCTTATGTACTCAAAAATGCTCTGAACCATTGAGCATGAACAAGAGGACCTCTCAGGGTGTCCTATGGGGTCTGGAACCAGGATGTTGGCACTGGATCCTTTGGGTACTCTGGCTTGTGCAGTGGGGCCTCTGTCAATCAAACTTGTTCCACTGCATCCTGTTGATGCTTGATCACAATGAGCTCTAGGAAGTTTGGAGGTCAAACCAACATGTTGGACCATTGTCATGTTCTTCAACCTGTTCCTGATTGGTTGATGATGTTGTCATGTGGTGGGGTACATTTTCCTGCGGGGGTAGGCCAGTGACATTTGGGATTTCCATTTCCATGAGGGAGTGTGCTTGTTGTGGGACAATGTTTATTTGGGTGTCTAAGTCTCATCAACATGGATGTTAAATCCAAGGTTTTCCAGCAGAACACCACATAGTACCAATATGATCAATGTTATTCACTTCACCTGTCAGTGGTCAGGACGTTGTGGCTGATCCGTGTATATTTGCTGTCCAATCCTGCAATAAAACCGATACGATAATCATCTTAAATCTAAATAAATAGGTGAAAATGGCTCTAAATAAGAAAAGGTATAGGAAGTAGGAGGAGCAGGAAGCAGCACACATCCAATTAGAGGTGAACCTTATGATGTTATTGTGTGACTTTGAAGTAAATTAGAGCACCATCATCATTAATATGATCTGGCTCTTTCAAGGTATTTCTTGTTTCACTGCAATAAAAAAGAATGAAAGGTCTGCTGCCATGTTTTAAGTGACTCTGATAGTAAACGCAATCATGGATATTTTGCTTTTCACAAACAGAGAGAGGAAAACCTTGTTTTACATTTTAGCTTTTGACATAAATTAACAGATTTGGGTTTTTTTTTTGTTTTTTTTTTAATTCCTTTAAATGAATGAGTCCTCGATCGATAAGCAAGTTTGATTTTGCTGTTTCAATTGAGGCCAACTGACAGAAAATTTGCAGGCTGCTTTCTGTTTCCAGTCCACCTCTGCATGCAAATGATCCTAATAGAGCAGAGAAATCATTTGAACTCCTCAGAATGGAAGAACAGGAACAGAACAGCTCAGGTTTCTCCTGATACTGGTTGCTTTAAAGGGAAATTTAGGGAAATTATCATCAACAGCATCATCACTGGATTGATATTGATGCATTTGGGGGCATCCAGAGGGATTCTGTATCACTGATGATGGACAACATGTTTTCTGTGATTGTTTGCTTCATTGTAAGGGTCTCTAACAGGAATTTTGGCAGGTTGTCTTTGCCTGTTTTGAGCTGTAATAGATTAGAGACTGATTTCTGCACATACCAAAAAAAAAACCAACAACAACAACAAACATACAGCCTTTAGCACTGGTTCAACACACAAATAGGCAAACACACACATTCAGACAGCACTGAATGCCTACTGGCTCACTGCACACACACACACACACACACACACACACATCCTGCTCCATGGGTTTATCTTCATGATGATAGTAATCAGTATGAAGCCCACTGGCAACAGCAGCAGGCTGCTTGGTAGTCATTACCGTTAGCTTAACTGTTTACACTCGTTAATCAAATTAGCAAGTCGCACACACACACACGCAAAACTGCACACACACACACACGCAAGCACGTCTGACGTACACCTAGCAGAAACACACACACACACACTGGCTGGAGATGTAAACATGAAGAAGGGCTCCGAGTTCCATCTGAGATTAATTATCTCTGTCCTGAAGCAGAGACTCGGTCGGAGACAGGGAGGTGGAAGCAGAGAGGAAGAAAGATCTGCACACTTCTGTAGGTAGAGAGATATAAATGAGATACATCCGGAGCGACGCTGAAGAGCAAAAAAGAGTCTCTGGGTGGCAAAGGCGCGTGCAGGAGGCTGAAGTTCTCGTCTGAAAAGCTGAGATCTACCCGAAGTCTCCAAGTAAACAGCAGGAAAACGGTGACAACCAGAGCAGGCAGCCTGGAGGCTACGAGGAGCTTCTAGTGTCTGAGTGTGCTGTCTTCAGGCCAACCGTTTGATAGGAAGTTGTAGTTCCAGTGAGCGTGAGGAGTGGCGATAAATCATAGGTATGACACAGTGGGCAGAGGATCAGTGTGCGATGACAAAACATTAAAAACTGCCAGTGCAGCAGCAGACATCAGGTTAAAGCTCTTCTTACATATGAGGCAGTAGGGAGCTTCTAAACCTTCTAGTAGCTCAGAAGGAATGTTAAACTCCATTATGATCGTAGAAAAACACAGAAAATAACCTTGAAAACATTGCTGATGACTTGCAGTCGTGTGTATGAGTGCATCAGGCTACTATTCTGGATTTACTACGTTGCAGATTTGAAACGTAATGTAGGATTCCCACAGGAGAT
The DNA here is from genome assembly GCA_024666655.1 of Dascyllus trimaculatus. Lineage (NCBI taxonomy): Eukaryota > Metazoa > Chordata > Actinopteri > Pomacentridae > Dascyllus > Dascyllus trimaculatus. The sequence continues at coordinate 6,748,193 of CM045451.1, read as the reverse complement.
GTCATCAAAAGCATCACTGTGACTCAAGGAGAACGGCAGAACTCTGTAAAACCATTGACACAACAGTTAAAACCCCAAACCAGACATACTGCATGACCTACATTCTAAATTGCCGCCTTTGCTACTCGCTAATTGCATCGTGTCGAACTGCAATTTCAATTTAAAATCGATTTAAATGCTCAGCCACAGTAGTGACAGGGTGTGTTTTACTTACTTGCTTTGCTGCTCCAGTTGCTTGCAGACTTTGTCTTGTAGGCCCTGGTGATAGCTAAATGGTTTACACTCAGTTAGCTGTGCATATCTTCTGTCAGGCTCTCGCATTGCTGACGTGAAGAAAAGGTAGCCCAGAGGTCAAAGCAAAGATACAGTCAGAGCTCAAGTGTTTGTATAAACTTGAACATTTTCATCAGTTCTTTTTTGCATCATAGCACACTGGACATATAGTATCTGTGGTCCAGTACAGAAGAGTCACCAGCTGTAGGCAACTGTAATCACTTGCAAGAAGTTAAGCGGCCATGCTACTAAGAAAATTTGATTAAAAAAACTTTGTACATCATCAGAAAATTGCTGTATGTATATTTTTAATTCGGTCGATTGTCATATTTCCAAGAGACCTGTGATAAATCTATAAAAGAACCAAAATGAATGATTATTTTTTTGTGACAAAGACGCATGGGTTTCAACGATTCCATCATTGAAAATTTAGATTATAGGAGTCATTGGAAATCCAAGACTGCCAATGATATAGTTCGATCAGCCACAACATTAAAACCACTGACAGGTGAAGTGAATAACATTGATCATATTGGTACTATGTGGAGTTCTGCTGGAAAACTTTGGATTTAACATCAGTGTTGATGAGACTTAGACACCCAAATAAACATTGTCCCAGAACAAGCACACTCCCTCATGGAAATGGAAATCCCAAATGTCACTGGCCTACCCCCGCAGGAAAATGTACCCCACCACATGACAACATCATCAACCAATCAGGAACAGGTTGAAGAACATGACAATGGTCCAACATGTTGGTTTGACCTCCAAACTTCCTAGAGCTCATTGTGATCAAGCATCAACAGGATGCAGTGGAACAAGTTTGATTGACAGAGGCCCCACTGCACAAGCCAGAGTACCCAAAGGATCCACTTCCAACATCCTGGTTCCAGACCCCATAGGACACCCTGAGAGGTCCTCTTGTCCCAGTGGTTCAGAGCATTCTGAAACACATAAAGGGTCCAACACAATATTTGGCAGGTGGTCATAATGTTATGCCTGATCGGTGCATAATACCTATGGTTCAGTCCAGAGGAGTCACCAGCTGTAGTCAATTGTAATCACCTACAAAAAGTTAAAAGGGAATTCTACCAAGACAATGTGATTAACACAACTTTCTAAATCATCAAAAGTGATTATTCAAGTTGCTGTATGCATATGTTTGACTAAGATTGTGTCATATTTCTGGAAGACCTATAATAAATCTATTGTTTATTGTTTATAGTGACAAAGACACATGGGATTTTATTGATTCCATCACAGAAAGGTCTGAGTTATAGTAGTCATTGGAAACTTCCACCATACATATAGTCTTTACAAGTGGATGGGAACTTTTGTTTGTCTTTTGTTGAGCTGGTCTGGGTTTAGTTGGTCCAGGAGGTGACTGGAGGAGCAATGTTGAGTAAAAGTTCAGTTTAAATCACACAAATTTGTCTGAGGAGCTGTTTGTGGTACCTACACAAATAAGAAGGTTGGATGTACTTTTTTGGAATAATAGTAGAGGCGACAATCCTGCAGTACAAGTCTGCAGGGTTAATTTAGTCAAAAGAAACAAGAGGTTGTAGCTCAGAGATAGAAAAAGGCCTGATGGGCTTCAAAATTACAACTCTGAGAACCAAAGCAACGCTGGTGGAAGAGTGGAGTGAAATCCTGCAGAGAAAGAAAAACACAGACTGGTAGATTGAATGCAATTGTGTTTTTTATTGCAGTATTACCTGTGCATCAGTGCGGCGGCCAATAGATGCATTACACATTACAAAACGAAAACTGTGCGTCAGCAGAATGCGAGAGCAAAATGAAAACGTTCGTCACAGATTGTCAGAGTTTTATCGGGAGCTTTTGTGCGGCGCGCTCACGGAGGAAATAATCAGTTTGGCAAGTGGCTCAATCCAATAACAAAAAGAAGAATTTACTCTTTCTGGTTTTTCTTCCGCGTTCCATAAGCAAGGAAATGAGAAAATGGATTTTAATTGTTTTACGATTAGCATGGAGGGAAAAAAAAGAACAATTAGGCTCGCATCCAGTGATGTCACCGTCTCCAAGATGGTGATGCATCAGTTTGCGGTGTTGGAAGATGTTCAATAGGAGGACTGAGTCTGAATGTTCCCAGTGAAGATGAATGCAGGGGACTCTGAGGATGTGATGGCTTCCCTGCATGAGGTTTCTTTACAGACACAGTGAGAGGATGAGACTAACTAAAGCAGCTAAAGCTCAGATTAGCAGGCAGCCATCTCCTCAGTGATCCCATCTTACAGCACTTTTTTATTACGGCCGTACATTATAGAAATACACACTTGACCGTTTATATACACACACACACACACACACCGAGATAGATTAGCAGGCAGCCGCTTATTCGCAACACAATCTTTCAATCCGTGACTCGCTGCAGTGAATTTTAGTGACGCCGCCATAATGACTGCTAAATCAATTTCCAAAACTGTGCATTATGTGCGCAGATTAAATGCCATGAATTCATTTAGAGCCAAATGACTAACTGAGGAGGAGAGAAGATCTAAAACACACTTGATATATTTACATACATATAGCAGATCCTCGCTATACACCGCATTTAAAGTTAAGGGAGCCTTTCAGTTTCAACCTTTCAAAGAGGAACATGGTTTTAACAGTTACTGAGTAGATATTTCTAGCTATCTTCTGTATGTAAGGTACAGAAATACAATACATAACCCTTTGTAAACCTGTAAAAAACATCTTTATATACGAGAAACTTTCTTTATGATTGTGCAAAAGACGGCTGGTGCAGTTTTCTCCATGGGGGGGCTATAACTCCAAAATAGACATACACAAAAACAGGGTTTCTGCAGGTTTGAACAAATTTAAGACTTTTAAAAGACCTTTTCACGACCATTTTGAATTAAATTTAAGATCTACAAGAAGTCAGAAAAAGTAAGGAAAACTGCAGTCACAGAATTGCTTTCAGAGTAACCAAGTTCATTGCCACAGAGCAACCCGTAAACCAACCTCAACCTCCTCATTGTGCTTACAGATCCTCATCCTGTAGCCTTCATCAAGCTGACATGAAATGTTCAGTCTTCCTAACATGGCTCGTCGCAGTGCATTTTCCATGTGGATCCTAGTTTGTTCATGCTTCTTTGCCTTTTCTGAAAATTGCGTTAAATCAGTCACACCTGTCCTGATCCATGATGATTGAAAAAGGAAATACAGAAAAAAAGAAAAATACGAGTGCTAATGTTAATTAAAAATGACGTGCGATAGGTACAAACTTGATTTCGTCACCTTGTGTTGTTTATGGGTTTACCAAGTAATTTATGACCACAAACGTTATTTCACGAGCTCTTATTGACCCTCAGAGTCCATGTTATTGTCACGTCTGCCATTCTGTGGGTGAAATCCACGCAATTTATACATTTGCCATCAATGAAACCTTTATTTTTGAGATGTTGTGAGCCTAAAGACTTGTTGTTGTCTTGTTTAACTAAAGATATTTTAGTTCTCTCCTGCAGTTCTAAGCATAGATTGAGGTGCAAAGATTCATTTTGCAAAATAAAGCAGACAAACCTATAATTCAGCTTGATGTGTCCACAAAGATCCTGTTTCTTTGTTGCTCTCAAGTCATGAAATTAACCAGTTGAACTACATCTTGCTGCTTGTCGTCACTGTAAAAGTCCAAAAAAATAATCGTGAATCTGCCCCACGCCCTAGATTTTAATTCTGTATTAATGCCTGTATGTCTGCTTTTACTTTCCCTTTGCAAAAATCCATAAAATAAACAGTTAATGTCTTGAAAAAATAACCTCCCTGTGAGTGTAAAATGTGGGGCAGTCGTTCCCCTCGCCCTGATGTGAGGGGGGGTTGGGGGTCAAGTGCTTGTTTAACTACAGCGATGACACATTCACGTATGCATGAATGCACAGCGACATGAGCACACGGATGAGCGTAGACACACAGAGTCACACGCAAACGGCAGAGAAGAGCGAAACCCTGCCAAGAGCTGAGAAAACGGACAGAGGAAGGGTGAAGGAGGGATGAGACTGAAACAGCTGAATAAAACAGCAGTAGAGGTAAAGAACAGAGACGATAGCAGGGAGGTAAAGCCAGGAGGAGCAGCATGAAGAGATGGAGGAGGCTGACAGAGAGGATGGAACAGAGAAGAATTAGAAACTAAAAGCTGAAATCAAAGAGACTAAACGGTCTCTCCAGGAATTCGCGATGTTGCGATCGCAACAATTAACGCAAATTCAACCAATCTCCGTGAATTCTGCAGGACCTTGCAATTTTGTCCAATCACCGCGACTTTTCCGCAATTATGTCCCGCCTTCCGTGAGTTCCACCAATCACAGCAGTCCCCAGCGCAAACGTAATGCACGTACATCACCAAATTCACTTCCTTGTTTATGGTTTGAAGTTGCAGACATGTGCAACAGTAATGATTCTCACTTACCAACAAAAATTACTGCTAAAGACCTGCAAAACTATTCCGTGATGTTCTTCACCAAAGTGGAGGTAAACTGTTTTACACCCCATGGAATATTAAGGTGGAACACAAACGAAAATCATCGATTGACAAACACTTTTCTACCGTAGACATATCAGGAGAATGGGTGAAACCAGCAGACCACAGACCAGACAAACCACCGTGATGAAGCTGTTGCATCCAGATCTGTGGCAGCACTGAAAGAATGAAGGTCAGTTAGATTCATTAACTGACGTGACGAGCTGTGAGCGTGTGTGTGTGAACATGGGTGTGCCAGGATGTGAAATTAACTTTTTAAACTTTTAACTTTTTTAATAAATTAAACAAAACAAAGAAAAAAATGCAACTTTTTAGCAATTTTTTACCGTCTCCCGCAATTTCATCGCAACAAATACACTTAAAACATCGCAACTTACATCGCAACTTTTTAGAAAAGCTGCCGCGAACTCAGACATTTTAGGAGCAACAATCTTGAAAAATGCCCGCGAAATCCTGGAGGGACTGGATAAAAGAGATAAAAAGCATGTCGTCTGGCCACAGAGAGGAACAAAAGCTTCATACAGTGGTTTCAGGCTCTAATAATACAAAGTCAATCCTAGGCTAAATGACACACTTGGACAACTACAGCGTCTTTGTAAAGCCGTTTGAATTAAGTCGAATAAGAATTGTGAAACTCGGAGCCGTTTGGTCGCGTGGTGTATCTGAAATGAAATGGGAATTGGCCAGGTTTACTAGTGTTGGGTAGACATCCGAACACTCTTTCTTTATTCAGTACTCATTCTAGTAAAACGGGACATAGTATGTTTTTAATGGCTCAGTATTGCAATATCTATCTTATATTGGTTTACGGTGCAACGCGACTTTGAGATACTCTCCTCTTACCATTACACTAGTCAGTAAACCCAAAAAATGACGGTAATTTTTGCAAAAAGTGAGTAAAGAGAGTAAAGTTGGGACACTGATAAACTGACTATACAGCACCTTGATTCCCACATTAGAAAGCAGTGAAGGGAGGCAGCTTCACATTCTGTTCTAACATCTGATGAGTATTTTATTTGATCCCTTAAACATAACTGGTGTCAAATATTTTTCTCATGTGCCTCAAAAACATTTTAAAAAAACATTTCCAGTGATAATGTTGCAGGTAACAAACACAACCTCAGGTCTTGTACAAAGCAGATTAGTGTTACCTGATTAACTTTAGGAGACAGAGTGAAACCTAACCTACTTTTTTCACATGCGAAACCTGAAATAAACTCCCGTAGCAGTGTTAATAATCCCACTTAAATATCTAAATGAAGGTTATTTCCACGGAGAAAAGCCGCGGTGATAAATCATCTCATTTCCTCGCCCCTCTACATGTACAGCCAGTGTGAATGGTCAACGCCAGGCGGGAGGCAGTCAGAGAGACAGAGATGTTGTGCTAATTGTGGTCTACCCCCGGTGTGGGTGGAAATGAGATCCTGAAATAACCACTTCCTGGTTCTATTTTCAGCTGAGGTCAGCAGCGGAGGAGTACGCCACGCTGAGAGGTGTGATGTGGCTCCGTCGGTTTGACCCACACCTGCTGCGTATCCTTCACTCAAAGCCTGCAGGGCGAGTGTGTGAGCATACATGCATATATACATATGCAACACATGTGTCCAAATACAAACAGGTAACTCTTAGAGTGTGTGTCTGCATGTTTGTGTGTGTTTGTGTGTGTTTGTTGTGTGAGTGACCTTGACTGGAAACACAAACACACACACACACAGACCTGCCACACTGGAAATGCATATCTGTTTGTGTTTTGTTTTCTCACCCGCAAACACACAAATACTCTGTGGAATAACCTTGGACACATATCATTTGGTAAAATGCCCACACACACACACTCACACACACACTTGCCTCATGCAAATACCTGCATGTGCCTCCAAACCCCAATCATGCACACACATGTAAACAGAAATACAGAAATAGTTTAACCTTGCAAATTGACACACGTTAACATATTCAGTTTCTCTGTGTCTTTGTCTCACACACACACACACACACACAGTGGAGGCTTTAATGTAACATTGAGTCATCAACTCTCTGCTGTAAGTCTTCCACTCGTCCCTTCACTGCAGGGTCTGTAGGACTGTGAAGGTGAAGGTCACACCAACATACAAACCTACATAGACAGACTCACACACATACAGTGGACATACAGCAGTGTGCCCAAGATTTAGATTACTATCCATTATTCAATACCACCTGGGCAAAAAATCCAAAAACTGCAGACCTACGCAGCTAAACTGTTTGTTTGTGTCGTATCAAAAAGGCATTTCAAATCAACATATTTTTGCAGTGTATTTTATTACTTGTTGTTGCTCCAACTAGTCATATATGAGATGTGGCTGGAACCTAAACTGTGGTAAAGCAGAGAGTTGAAGAGGAGCTTTAAACATGCAGTGAAACGGTTATATTTCAACCCAAAACATGCTCTTTTCCTAAACTAAACCAAACAACGAGTGAAAAAGTTTCAGAATAATGATCCCACACCGGGTAAAATTCTCCTTTCTAACTGATGCTTCCAATCTGTCTCCTAACTACTTACATGGACGTTGTGGCACCTTCAAAATAAAAGCCTTTCCTGCTACATTGCAGGCCTCCATGTACGAAAACACGTTCTTTCGAAACTTCATTGAAAATGCGGTTTAGTTGTATTGCAACTTAATCTTTGCATGTCAGGGTTGATCTGGGAGGCATTTTAGTGACAAAAAAGAAATTCATTCTGCACCATAACAACCCCAGACATGCAGGAAAAGCCAAAAAGAACTGTCTTGCAACAAATAATGTATACTATGATGTAGAGTCCGGATCTTAACATCAAAAAGTCAGTCTGGAGTTATGTGAAAAGACACTGAGACGGACTGAATCCGCAGAACAACTGGCAAGTTTTTCATGATGCTTTAACAACCTACCTGCTGAAAACCTTGAAACCTGTGCAAATGTACCGACGAGAACTACTGCTGTTTGAAAGACAAGGGACAGTCACAGCAAATATTGCTCATATTTAGACTTTTATCTGTTTACTGCACTTTTTTGGCATTAAAAGATGAGTAAAAACTATTCATGGCATTATTTTAAAGAATCTGTGCTTTACTTTGAGTGCATAAAGCCTTTGCAAAGTGCTACATGCTAACGGCATTTGCACAAGCATACGGTAAAAAGCTACCAAAAGAGTTGCACATGCGACCAAAAATTTGTGTCACTGGTTGCACTGATGCACTTGGCTTTTCTGTCCTTGGGTGACACACTCAGGTAGTTAAATCGAATTGATTTCAATTACTTTGTTATTATTCTTAAGCTAACTTTTGGTCACACACCTGTCGGAGTCTGATGTTTCCTTCTTCCAACACACCTGATTCAAATGATCAGCTCATCATCAAGCTCTGCAGAAGCCTGATAACGATCCTGGAAGAGGGAAAACACCTAAAACATGCAGGATAGTGGCCCTCAAGGACCGGAATTTGAGACCCCTGGACTAGAAGCTTCTCTGTGCACAGCTGTCTAGTTAGCATCTACCAAACCAGAGAGAGAAGAAGTCAAAAATGACAATAAAAACAGTGCCTTTATTAAAGCCAAAGAACAGCTACATTTGACTAACTTTAAATCCCACACCCTCCTTATGGAAAAAGAACAAGTTTAACATACAAAACATGTATTTGCTCCTTTGTTCCTGTTTCTAATTATTTATTTAAGGTGTTTAAAAAAACCTAAAATGTGTTATTTGGCACCAGCAGCGAACATTTTGGGTGCAGCTAAATAAAAAAAGCTAGATGCACGAGTTTAAGCAATGTTCAAAGTTCATCTGGAGCTCTGCGGGTTGAACCCTGTTGAACCGATGCTCCGACTGTATGATTCAGTGTTGCTGCTGCAGATTTATTCAGGCTTGATCAGACGCCTCCCTGATGCTGCTGCTGTGCGAAGAGCCCAAAACCTCTGCACACGACTGTAAATGTGCATGTTTGCATGTTATCAGATGCTGTGGCCGTGTGTCCGTTCAGTTGTGTGTCTGTTGCTCATAACTGTAGGAGTGTGTGTGTGTGAGAGGAGAGAGACGGTGGCTGTAAGGGGCCTGGTTTTTTCCCCTGCAGGCTGGTTTGAATCGATAGCGCTGGAAAGTGCTGAAATAGCAGCCTGATGCTCACACACACACACACACACACACACACACACACAGATAGAGAAGGGTGACTCACTTGAGCAGAAAACATGAACAAGAATGCTGACTTCTGAAACAAGGCAAACAGAGAGAGAAAGAAACAGGGTGACACGGAAGAAATAAAGAGAAGAGACGACAGCGCAGCTCAGACTTTAATTTCTGCTTACAGCATACGTGAGATTCAGCATTACTGCATTCAACATGCACTGTACTGCATGCATTATGAGTGTGTGTGTGTGTGTAAGGAAGTGTCGGCTTCATGTGTAGCCTCATATTACCGTAATAACCCTTTCCTTCATGCTGTTGCTCTCAGCTCTCACTTTCCATTGACGTTTGCTTTACTTATTTTATAAAATGTACGATTTTAAGCATAACAAATTACATGATCTCTGTTTTTGAGGTAAAAGAAAGACTGAATTTAGAGGTTTAACTGCAGTAGAAAAGATGGAGAGGCTTAAAAAAAGCAAATGTGTCCCTTAAAATACAATCGAGAACGTACTTGAGTTTTATAGAAACATGATTTGTAGGAGACGACTGGGATTCGGTGTCAGCTAAACCCTAAAGTGTGATCCTTTAATCTGAATACATTTACAGAATGGAAATCCAGTCATCTACAGAATGTTTGTTCCATTTTGTTGTCATATTAGAGTCAAAGGGGTTTAAAGAGAATGTCTCTTTTTATCGCTCCATTATCAGAAAATACTGTCAATAGTCTGTCAAAAATCAGTTTTCAAAGGTTGGTGGATGGAAGAGCTGCTGAAGTGGAGTTTTATAGATCAGAAAAGGGTGAAAAAATAGTACATTTTTATTAAAGAACAGATTTTACAGGTAAAAACTTCAACTAACTGACAATAGCATTAAACCTCACCGATTCATTAATCGCAGTTTAGTTTTTCTATGTTTAGCCTGTATATGGCTAAACATATACAGCTATCTATCACTATGGAGCGATTCCTTAAAGCTAATGTATGTGACGCAACTTTGCAGAGGATTGTGGGTCAGAATAGCCAGAAAAACATGCTGGCTTGCACACTTCAAAATCCGACTAGACGTAGCAAGACATTGGGGTATTTTTGGCATATTTTCCAGCGTGCAATGTGGTCTGGAAGTACGGATATTGGAATGCAGCCTTGGTTTCGAACCATTGCTCAGAAAACTGGAGGCTTCATCCATCTTTATACACCGATCAGCCACAATATTAACACCACTGACAGGTGAAGTGATTAATATGGATCATATTGGTACTATGTGGTGTTGTGCTGGAAAACATCGGATGTTAACATCTGTGTTGATCAGACTTAGGCCCCATCCACACGAAGACGAGCCCAGGCCTAAACGTACAAATAGTTCATCAAACCCATGTATCATCCCCAGAGTGCAAAGATCCGAAAACGCCATTTATGTGACACCGTTGTTATGACGTATCCGCTTCTTTTTCTGACACGCTTGCGTCATAGCTCCACCTCTCGATAAATGCACCAAACTCAGAAAATGACAACAACAATGGCGCCGTATAGTGCTGCGGATGTACTACTAATAGTTCCACCTCATCGTCCGTCCAGTCTAGAGTCCTATCAGCTCGTCCACTCGTATTTGCCGCTGCTGTGTTCTATGTTTACATCGTATACAGATTTCTGCTCATGCCTAAAGTCCCACCACCAGTTTCTGCTTGTTTCTGTTAAAGAGTCCTATCAGCTCGTCCACTCGTATTTGCCGCTGCTGTGTTCTATGTTTACATCGTATACAGATTTCTGCTCATGCCTAAAGTCCCACCACCAGTTTCCGCTTGTTTCTGTTACGGCGTCATAACGCCACCAACAGGCCTGGCATGTGTTTTACATCATTTTCATGGAGAACGTTTTTGAAACTATAAGCGTTTTGGCTTCGTGTGGACGGGGCCTTAGACATCCAAATAGACATTGTCCCAGAACAAACACACTCCCTCATGTTAATGGAAATCCCAAATGTCACTGACCTACCCCTGCAGGAAAATGCACCC